>JABCRI010000913.1:0-39412 GCA_015143295.1 Tetracentron sinense
GAGGTTGCGGACTATGTTAGCACGGGCTTGGTGTTGTCAACGGGTAAAAGAAGAACAAATACGGCAGCCAGTCTATACAGTCCATTGATTAAAGAGTGGAAATGAGAGAGAGAACATAATCCATGGATTCATAGTTGGCTTGCCCAAAGACGGGCAAGGGGCTCAGATGCGATATGGTGTTAGTGGATCGTTTGACGAAGTCCGCTCACTTCTTACCTTACCGAAATACTGGAACTATAGCCAGTTGGGAGCCTCTTATATCAAGGAAGTGGTGATGAGATTACATGGATTGTTGCCCGTCAGTATTGGGCTCGACGGGATCCAAGATTCACATCACGATCTGGAAAAGCTCAGGAGGCTATAGGTTCCCACTTGATTGTCAGCACTGCTTTTCATCCAAAGACGATGGAACAAACTGATGAGGGTGAACCAAGTATAGAAGACATGCTTTGAGTTGTTGTGGATTTCAGAGGCCGTTGGGACGAGAACTGCCTTGGTGAATTGGCCTAGAATAACAGCTACAGGCAAGTATCCAAATGGCAACCCATTTGAGGCCTTATATTTGGGGAAGTTGTAGGTAGTCTCCTCTTCTTGCGGCATGAGGGTAGAGAAAGGAAAGTACTTGGTCCGAGGTGATTTGAGCAACTGCAAACACAGTTAAGATCATTCGGGGATCGATTAAAGCCGCTAAGAGCGCCCGGAAAAGTTTATGCCGGGACACATGCCGTAGGGGCCTTCTTGGGAATTTCAAAGTAGGGGATAAGTTTTTGTGAAAGTTTATCTCCTAGCAAAGTGGATCATGAATGATTTGGGGGCAAGCGAGGCAAGATCAGTCCTCGGTATGTTGGGCCTTTTGAGTTATCACGAGAGTTGGTGAGTTGCTACAGGGTAGCTTCCCACCTCACATGGCCGCGGTTAACACGTATTCCATGTATCTATGCTTCGGAAGATATTCCGGATCCTTCTCATGGTGATCGCCCTTGATACGTTAGGAGTCCGGAGATGGATCTACTTTGGTGAGGAAGGAGCCGGTTCAAATTTTGGCCGTAGGGGATCAGTCTGCGCAATAAGGTCATCCCCTTGGTTCTTATTCGGCCATGGCAACACCATTCACAAGAAGAAGCTACATGGACGAGCGCGAGCGGAGGAACAGTGAGGGAAAAAAAAATATTACCTAATTTTGTGGGAGTGATGTGTATGTAATTTTGTTCGTTTACTCTCTATGTATCGTTCCAATTGCGAGGATGTGTGAAATTTCGTAACGGGGGGGAGGATGTAGAACCCCGGATCTTGATGGCCTGTACACGAATGATATCTATACTAAAGCATTTAGAATGTATTTATGGTGGATGGGGTTTGAATTGAAATAGCAAGAGTATAGAATACTCTTGAGTATTGACAAGGGTTATGCCTGGCATACCTCACTCTAGAATAGCCCTAGCGTTTCACACCGCTCGTGGAAATCAAGCGGATTTCTGGATTTTTGGGAAAGGTAATGAACCCGCTTTGGGGTTTTCATGTGATCACTTGTTTGATTTGAGTTGGTGTTGGGTCAAAAGACCGATTATGAAGTAGGGTCGGTTTTAAAAATCGGGCTGACCAAAACCCAATTTCGGATCAGTCAGAGGTTTAGGGGGAAAAAAAATGGTTCCAAAGAAAAAGGAAGAATTGGAAGTTTTAAAAACATGAAGTTGTTCTCCTTCGAAAGACGAATCCAACACAAATTGAACGTCAAAAGCGGAGATAAGCGAGTCCAAAAGTTTATGGCCGAAATAGAAAATGCAAAAATGCTGAACACTTTCTGCAAAGGTTTGCGATTCGCTCGTAGGGGGACCCTACGATACGATCGTTAGAGGAGCTAAGAACGTAGATAGATGCTAGATGTAAGATCGATCGTATCCCCAGAAATGCTTGGAAACTCTCTTGGGTTTGGAAACACGATTGATCGGAGGAAGCCACGACGATCGTAGAAGGCTACGATGGATCGTAAATCGCATACGGAACGATGAGATACGCAATTTACGTTCTTGGATGCAAATTTTTAGGGGTTCTAACCCCTTACACTTAACATAGAGGCTTAGAGAGGGGTTTTTGGTTTCCTAAACCAAGGAGGTTCCTAGAAAAGGAGGACGGAGAGGATTCTTGAGGGATTCCAAATAGGTTTTGTTTGGGAATCAAGGAAAAGCTTTCAACAAGGGTGGATCTTAACCCAAAATCAAGATTTTGGGGGATCATTTCCACAAGTGAGTTTTCTCAAGGGGTTTCTTCCTCATTTCTTCAAGGTCGGTACTCTTGTACCCTCCTAGTTATAGCTTTCTTGACCTAGTCCTAATTTCCTTATTGACACATGTGCTATGAGGTGTATGGTTGTAAATGGTGAATGGAGATGGAAGGGCGACTGGATGCCAATATTTGGGTGGTTGATGATAAAATGGGTGAGGGCATTGTTTCCAACTAATAAACAATTGATAATTGCAGGTGTATGAGTATAACCCACCTAGAAAAGCATGATTTAGGTTTGTCACATGAATAATGGCCACTCTTATGCTTGATAAAGAACCTGTCCAAGGTGAATACCATCATGTAAACTCCAAGAAAATGAATGCTTAAATTATGTAACTTGTTAGGGCTTATGATGAGTGTGAGTTCTGATTTTCCCAAAAATGTCATGAGTGATTATTGTTTGAAAATGCATATGCTACCATATTGTGAAATCCTCAAATGTCATATTTAATTCCAAGCAAGTATGCACACGATCTCACGAGCACGCATGCAGGCAAACCATGACATGTTTTATCGGGTTTTCAAGAAGAGGAGCGAGAGGTCAAGAAGGGAGGGAGAAAAGGAGGCTTTTAGAGGTAGGGCATATCGTACGATATGTTTTACCTCGCTTTTGGCAAGGACAAGACAATCGTGCATTATCATAAGAAGGGTCTCCCTTCCCTCGCAAGTACATACATATTATATGAAGGGTCTCCCTTCCCTCGCAAGTGCATCTCACAAGGACATCTTACAAGTGAAAGGACACAAGCATGACATGACATGGCGTGACAAGTATGAGCATTTTAGGAAGAAGGGTCTCCTTCCCTCACAAGTAGATTACTTTTCCGAAACAAGCAAGCATGATAATGACATGACAAGCATGGGCATTTAGGAAGAAGGGTCTCCCTTCCCTCACAAGTAGTTAACGTTCCAGCAGCAAGCATGACATGGCATGACACACATGACACGCATGATACAACAAGATAAGACAAACATGACAAGATTTCAAGCACGGAAATGGTATTTTCAGTCAAGTCAAGTGCACGGTGTTTTTTTCAAGGGTGTTATCGGCTTTTCATGTGAAATGCAAGCATGATTATAAAATTGCCTTATTCCTTGTTATGATATGATGGTTCCTGCTTTATATATGTTGAAATGCTTCCTGCTCTATATTGCTATGGTTTTGCGTGTCCATGGCCCCCGTCTCGGTTTTTCTGTCTACTATTGG
This sequence comes from Tetracentron sinense, assembly GCA_015143295.1. Lineage (NCBI taxonomy): Eukaryota > Viridiplantae > Streptophyta > Magnoliopsida > Trochodendrales > Trochodendraceae > Tetracentron > Tetracentron sinense. Next base: position 3,491 of record JABCRI010000913.1, read on the forward strand.
TTAGCATTAGTACCCGCTGAGTATTCCATGCTCAGCGGTACTTTTTATGTCGGCAGTTCTGAGGGAGCTGCTGCTTGCCATTTGATGTTTGGGTCCTGGTCCATGGGTGGAGGAGGAGTACGTCGCGGGAGCCTTTGGAGGAAAACCTCCCATAGAGGGTTATCAGTAGGTGGTGTTAGATTCTGAGTGGATTAGCGTGGGGTGAGCATGAGTGATTAATCCATGTATTTTGGCGGGCATGTTCCGTACTTTCTTTGTTTTGTTTTCTTTTGTATTAAACTTGGACCATTTGTATATACTTAGAGGTTGGTTAGACTTCCACTGTATCCTCTATTGTATATGTTCTGTGAGGTTTTGCAGGTTGGTCCGTCAAGCAAGTCATGTAAGTCATGATTAAGTTGTCCAAGATTCACTCTAACTCCTAGGTGGGTTTCGGGTCGCGACAAATAACCCCGGAGGTCTTCTACTCAAAGCATCAGCCACTACATTTGCTTTACGCGGGTGGTATTGAATGGTACAATCATAGTCTTTCAAAAATTCCATCCAACGCCGTTGCCTTAGATTCAGCTCCTTTTGGGAAAAGAGATACTTGAGGACTCTTGTGATCAGTGAACACATAGAACTCCACCCCATAAAGGTAATGACGCCAAATCTTAAGTGCAAACACGACCGCCGCAAGCTCCAAGTCGTGCGTGGGATAATTCTTCTTATGCTCCTTCAACTGCCTTGATGCATAGGCAATGACTTTCTTGTGCTGCATGAGTACACACCCAAGTCCAACGTGTGAGGCATCACTATACACCTCATACCCATAAGGTCCGGATGGCACAGTAAGGACAGGGGCTGTAGTAAGCCTCTTCTTCAGTTCCGTGAAACTGATCTCGCACTTATCACTCCATACCAACTTGGCGTTCTTCCTTGTCAGGTAAGTGAGCGGTGCCGCAAGGCTAGAGAAACCCTCTACAAATCTCCTGTAGTAGCCTGCCAATCCAAGGAAACTACGTATCTCTGTGACACTCTTGGGCCTCGCCCAACTCATGACTGCATCTATCTTCTTTGGGTCAACCGAGATGCCTTCCACAGAAACGTGGCCTAGGAATGCCACCTCTTCCAACCAAAACTCACACTTACTGAGTTTAGCGTATAGCTTGTGCTCTCTCAGCATTTCCAAAGCAAGGCGAAGGTCTCGCATGTGATCTTCCCGTGTCTGGGAATACACCAAGATATCGTCGACAAACACTATTACGCATCGATCTAGGTATGGCCGGAACACCCGGTTCATTAAATCCATAAAAGCTGCCGGCGCGTTTGTGAGACCAAAAGGCATTACCAAGAACTCGTAGTGTCCATACCGAGTCCTGAAAGCAGTTTTGGGAACATCTTCCGCCTTAATCTTCAACTGGTGATAACCCGATCGAAGATCTATTTTTGAGAAAAATCTCGCTCCTTTCAACTGATCGAATAAGTCATCAATTCTAGGCAATGGGTACCTATTCTTTATAGTGACTTTGTTCAGTTGCAGATAATCAATGCACATCCGCATCGAGCCATCCTTCTTCTTAACAAATAACACCGGGGCACCCCACGGTGAGACGCTTGGTCGAATGAAACCAAGGCCTTGCAAATTCCTCCAGCTGAGTCCTTCAACTCCTTGAGTTCAATAGGGGCCATTCTATATGGAGCTCTGAAAACAGGAGCTGTGCCTGGTGCAAGCTCGATCACAAACTCAATCTCCCTATCTGGAGGCAATCCCGGCAACTCCTCTGGAAATACATCCAGGAATTCACTCACAACCGGAATAGTCGATGAGTCCTTTGCTTCAGGGTTAGCTAAGCTCAACGCCGCAAAGCGGGCAATGTCTCTACTTCTCAACCCTCGAAAGTGAAATGGTTTTCCTTTTACCGGCTTGAAGAGTACCATCTTCTCAAAGCAAGCTACATGCCCATGATGTGTTGCTAACCAATCCATTCCCAATATAACATCAAAGTCTTGGAATCCAAGGATGATGAGATCAACTGCCAACTCGTGGCTTCCAACTTGGACCGCACTATTTCTATACACTTTATCTGCCAATACTGTTTTGCCGAGTGGAGTCGAAATGGCTAACTCCGGTTTTAGCTGACTAGGCTCCACAGAAAAGCCTCCTGAAAAACTCGGTGAGACAAACGAATGAGTAGACCCGGTATCAATCAACACTCGAGCCAAATACTCATTGACTAGTAGGGTTCCTGAAATTTTAACTAGTGGAGTTAATCCATGCATCAACAGCGTATACATGTAGGTATATATACATATAGAACATGCCAAGTACGTACGCAGAGAATAGAGCATAACATAATAAACACGAATAAAGAAATTAACTCTAACTGCGTACCTTGCACCACATCATCAGATGCAAGTGCATCACCCTCGGTCAAGGCAAAAACTCGCCCTTGGTTTGCCTGGCGAGATTGAGGTGTAGACCGGGTAGTCTGAGATGACGCCTGATATGATCCTGCTGGGCGTGCTGGTGGCCTAATCCCCTGAGATTGGCCTGGTAAATTCCGGGTAGGGCAATCCCTGATCACGTGGCCCTGGCGACCACAGTGAAAACATCCACCCGATGCTCTTAGGCAATCCCCTGCTGGGTGCCTTCGGTCGCATGAAGGGTAGGCCTCGTGTGTGCGGGTAGGAGAGGCCTGAGGTCGAGGTGCCTGTGGCACGTACTGCCGTGGTGCTGGGGCCGCATAAGTTGGCCTCATCGATGGTGCTGGCCATGTATACTGATAAGGGCCGGTACGAGCCCGCCTCTCTGGAGGTGCTGAACTACTGGCTTGGCCTCTCGCCAACTCTCTCTTCTTAGACACCGCTTTGGAATTGGCCTTGACCAATAAGGCCTTGTCTACCACTTCAGGGTAGGTAGCATGCCTGAAAACGGAAACCTTCTCCAATAACATCCTTGAGCCCTTGCTCAAATCTTCTCGCCTTCATTGCCTCAGTAGCAACCATATGAGGCTCAAATCTCGACAATTCTGAGAACTTGGCCTCATAAGCGGCCACAGACATCGAACCTTGCTCAAGGTTGATGAATTCTCTCTCTTTCTTTTCCCGTGCACCGATCAGAAAATAATTCTTGTAAAAAGTATCTTTGAACTCCTCCCAAGCCCAAGGTTGACCTTGCATGGTCAAGTCCCGTGTTCTCAATGCGGACAACCACCAATGGTGGGCTTCACCTTCTAGCATGAAAACTGCCCATGCTACTTTCTCTTCCTCTGTAGGAGAGAGCACCGCAAATATCTTCCCAACCTGGAGGATCCAAGCCTCCGCAGCAAGAGGGTCCACACTCGCATGGAAGGACGGAGGCCTCAATCTCCGGAATGCCTCAACTCCAGCTGTACGATGTACTGGAGCTGCAGGCGGTGGAGTAGGTGCCGCTGATGCCGGTATAGTTTGCCGAGCCGCCAGAATGGCGAGTGTCTCAGCAATAGAGCCTAAGACCTGAGAGAGGTCCGACTGCTCATCCTCATCCCGTGAAGAAGAGGAAGCTCTGGTATGTGGCCCACGACCCCGTGTGTTACGTCTCATGACTAAAGTCCTGAGAATAATAACACCACATGAGTCTAACTTGAAACCACAGTTTATTTCAATGCCATTTCACAATAATTCAATTTGTATTAGTTGTATAATACTAATATACATCACATCAAGTCATCAGAGTATTCATCACATTATACTTATACTTTAGTGTTCTAGCGTACCTAGGACCCGTACTTGGTTAAAGCAACCATTTTAGACTAAGACTAAAGCTTAGTCTTACACTTGGAACCAGACTCTCTCCCGACTCACTTCCTTCCTAACTTGTTTCCTAACATATGCTCTTATCAAGCAGTGGTATAAGATTCTAAGTGACCCTAGAGACCTAAAGCCTAAGCTCTGATACCACTTCTGTCGCGACCCAAAACCCACCCTAGGAGTTAGAGTGAATCTTGGACGACTGAATCATGACTTACATGACTTGCTTGACGAACCAACCTGCAAAACTCACAGAACATATACAATAGAGGATAACAGCGGAAGCATAACTATAAAACACAGCGGAAGTCTAACAAACCTCTAAGTATATACACATGGTCCAAGTTAATACAAAAGAAAACAAAACAAAGAAAGTGCGGACATGCCCACCAAAATACATGGATATAATCACTCATGCTCACCCACAGCTAATCCACTCGGAATCTAACACCACCTACTAATAACCCTCTACGGGAGGTTCCTCCAAAGGTTCCTCGACGTACTCCTCCTCCACCCATGGACCAGGAGCACAAACATCAAATGGAGCAGCAGCTCCCTCAGAACCTGCCGACATAGGAAGTACGGCTGAGCATGGAATACTCAGCGGGTACTAAATACTAACCAACAGTCATAGTATACAGATAGCATACATAAAGTAGGAAGCAAGTTGCATATATAGAACAGGGACAATTTATATCAAACAAGGAAGTAAAGCAATTTGTATTCGTGCTTGCATTTAGAAAGACTGATAAAACCCTTGAAAACATCGTGCACTTGACTTGACTTGAAATACCCCTTGCGTGATTAGGAACTTGTTAACCGTGTCATGCTTGTCATGCTTGCATTTTCATAATTTATACATGTTCACATGCCTAGTTGCCGTTCATAGTCCGTCGCAACTAGTACCCTATATGCAGATGGATATGCCTAGTTGCCGTTCATAGCCCGTCGTAACTAGCATCCATGCGGAATGTGAATGCCTAGTTGCCGTTCATATCCCGTCGCAACTAGCATCCATGCGGAATGTGAATGTAGCACCCCAGACTTTTTCATCCTTAATGAATAGCACCTTCGTAGCTAATTGGCCGTTTTTGTAGTCTAATTAATAAATAAGGGAGAAATCGGAAATTCCGAAATGTCAAAAATGTTCATTTTTGAAAGACGGATCCAACGCAAGTTGAATCGTCGAAATCCGACGAGCGAATCAAAAGATATGGTCAAAACAGTCCAGACATACAGAGCACCGATCGCTCGGTCCAGTCAGCAATCGATCGTTCCATAACCGATCGATCAGTAGCTATCGCACGGTCAGAAATTTTGTATGGGGAAATTTTCCAGAGACAGAGAGTGAGCTTTTGACCGGTCGATCGGTCATAAACACCGATCGCTCGGTAGGCAATCGATCGATCGGTCATTAACATCGATCGCTCGGTCTTCGCGTTTTTGCAGAAATTTCAGTAAGGGCGTTTTCATCTTTAGGGTGTTAAACCCTTACCCATAAGGGTTTGCTCGACCCTTTGAGGCCCCACTTACAACATTTGAGGGATTTTGAGAGATAGAGAGAGAAGAGGAGAAAGCTCTAACCTAGGGTTTGGTATTGAGGAAGAAATCAAAGGGGTGGACCATCCTAAGTCGTCCTCAAACTTGGATTGCTTCAAGTTCAAGGCTCAAGCTCGTGTGGGAGCCACTCTCCAAGTTAGGGCAGCCATCTCACGTACGTTTTGAAAGGGGTTTCTTCCCCAACTCAAGTCCCCTTCAAGCAAAGGCTTCCTCCTTCCAAATAGAGCTTCTATTTCAAGGTTTCTTCAAGATCAAGCCTTGATCTAAGGTTAGTACACCCTACTAACTTACCCTAGCAAAAATCTAGGTTTTCTATATAAAAATGTGATTCTTTATATTATGTTTTCCTCTTTATGAAATGTGTTATCCCCCATTAAATATAAACAAGATAATGGAAAAGGTGTGGATGTGTGGATGGAATGTTGGATATGGCGATTGGATGCCGAATGTGTGATGTATGATGTGTGGGTTGTGGATTGGAAAATGGAGGATGGGCATTGTACAAATAACAAACTTACCCTTGTGTGATTGAATGGAAAATATGCATTAAAAAGAAGGAGATAAACTACTAAGGAATAACGTATGAAAGTGTTTGACAAAATGCCTAAACTTTGAATAAATGATCTCAACGAAGGATATAGAAATGGGTTTTATGCATGCGTTCTTATAAATGATAAATTGATCAAATGTTATGCAAACTACTTGTGTTACCGATGTTCATATCATGAATTGAATTGTAATGTCATATCTTGTTTATTCCCATTATCATGATTGTCACTATGGACACGTACACGAGCACGCATGATAGCATGAACCGAGATTTCAAGAGCATGTGCATATAATAAACAACAAGTGCATTGCATAACAAAGAGGCTGGTAGCCCAGGGACATTTGGGTGCTAGCCTCTGGCTCACAAGTGCATTACATTACAAGGAGGTTGGTAGCCCAGGGACATTCGGGTGCTAGCCTCTGGCTCACAAGTGCATTGCATAACAAGGAGGTTGGTAGCCCAGGGACATTCGGGTGCTAGCCTCTGGCTCACAAGTGCATTGCATATCAAGGAGGTTGGCAGCCCAGGGACATTCGGGTGCTAGCCTCTGGCTCACAAGTTACAAGATGAAAGTTTACAAGATGGAGGTTTACAAGACGATGATCATGCATTCATACATGCACGCATACATGATTTCTACGAGGTATACCGGGACATGACAGGGGTTTTCAAGCATGAGTTTTATCAGCGTTTTCGCATTCATGTACGCACGTCAGGATGCTTGTATTGTATTATGCCTATACTGTTTCTTTTGTGATGTTTCTATTACTGCTTGCATGATATTACTATTGTGTGTTTTATTATTGTTATGGTCTGCTAGTAGCTTGTACTCGCTGAGTATTCCATGCTCAGCCGTACTTTCATGTCGGCAGGTACTGAGGGAGCCCTCGACCCGGAGCCTTGGGTCGAGGAAGAGTATATAGAGGAGAGAGAGCCGGCTATTCCATTACAGTCTCAGGCGGACCGAGACCTCGATGCGTGGCCATACCTCGACTACTGTTGAGGGGAGAGTATGAGAGGGTCTTGTGTATTTTGATATTTTGATAGGTGGGCCTGTCCACCTTAGACTTAGACTTGTTGTAGCACCCCGGACTTTTTCATCCTTAATGAATAGCACCTTCGTAGCTAATTGGCCATTTTTGTAGTCTAATTAATAAATAAAGGAGAAATCGAAAATTCCGAAACGTCAGAAATGTGCGTTTTCGAAAGACGAACCCAACGCAAGTTGAATCGTCGAAATCCGACGAGCGAGTCAAAAGATATGGTCAAAACAGTCCAGACATACAGAGAACCGATCGCTCGGTCCAGTCAGCGATCGATCGGTCCATAACCGATCGATCGGTAGCTATCGCGCGGTCAGAAAGTTTGTATGGAGAAATTTTCCAGAGAGTGAAATTTCAACCGATCGCTCGGTTATGAAACCGATCGATCGGTAGGCAACCGATCGATCGGTCATTAACACCGATCGCTCGGTCCTCGCGTTTTACAGAATTTTCACTAAGGGCATTTTCGGCATTCGGGTGTTATACCCTTTCTTATATAGGATTACCCGAGCCTTTAGGGCTCATTCTCAACCCTTAGAAGATTTGGGAGATTAGAGAGAAAGGAGAAGGTTTTCCAAAACCTAGGTTTCCATTTTGGAGAGAAATCAAAGGGTTTTGAAACCCTAGATCAACCTCAAGCCCGATTTCTTCAAGATTTCGGTTCAAGCATTCGTGGAGCTCGTGTGGGGCACTCTCCTCAAGCTAGGGCAGCAACTCACGTGCGTTTGGTGGAGGATTTCTTCCCCCATTTGTCAAGGTCGGTACTTCTTACTACCCTCCTAGTCATAGCTTCCCTTTTCCTTTATTTCTTCTTGTTTTCCTTCACATAGATATGTGTTATGAGATTGGTGGTATGAATGGTGAATGGAGATGGATGTTGGCGAATGGATGCCGTGTGGATGATGTGATGAACGAACGGGAAAGGGCATTGTACTAATAATAAACATACAAGTGTGATGTGAGCATAACCCACCTAGAAAAGCATGATCTAGGTTTAAGTGAATAATGAACACACCCCATGTTTGATGAAATGCCAAGGTGAATAAAATAAATGATAAATTAAGGGAACCCATGCTTAATTGCTCTTGAAATTTGTTAGGGTTCATGATAGTGTGTTTCTTACATTTCTTAAAATGCGTAGATTATTGCTCGCTTAAATTGTTATATGATATGCTTTGTGAATTACCCCAAATTACCATATTTAATTCCAAATGCAAGTATGCACACGATCTCACGAGCACGCATGAAAAGACGTGATTTACCGATGTTTTAAGTATGAGACGTAGAGGTGGGGCATATCCTAAGATATGTTTCACTTCGCTTTTGACAAGGGCAAGACAATCATGCATTGCATAGGGAAAGGTCTCCCATCCCCTCGCATGACATGCATAGCATCGCATGACACGCATAGCATAGCATGGCATGACACGCATAACATAGCATCACACATTCTGCATGGATGCTAGTTGCGACGGGCTATGAACGGCAATTAGGCATTCACATTCCGCATGGATGCTAGTTGCGACGGACTATGAACGGCAACTAGGCATGTGAACATGTTTAAATTATGAAAATGCAAGCATGACAAGCATGACACGGTTAACAAGTTCCTAATCACGAAAAAGGGTATTTCAAGTCAAGTTAAGTGCACGATGTTTTCAAGGGTTTTATCAGTCTTTCTGAATGCAAGCATGAATATAAATTGCTTTACTTCCTTGTTATGATATAAATTGTTCCTGTTCTATATATGCAACTTGCTTCCTACTTTATGTATGCTATCTGTATGCTATGACTGTTGGTTAGTGCTTAGTACCCGCTGAGTATTCCATGCTCAGCCGTACTTCTTATGTCGGCAGGTGACGGCGGAGCAGCTGCTCCATTTGATATCTGTGCTCCGAGCCCTTGGGTGGAGGAGGAGTACGTCGAGGAGCCTTTGGAGGAACCTCCCGTAGAGGGTTACCATTAGGTGGTTGTAGATTCTGAGTGAATAGCTGTGGGTGAGATGAGAGATATACATTCATGTATTTTGGCGGGTCTGTCCGCACCTTCTTTTGGTTACTTTTTGTATAAACTTGGATTTCCATATGTATATACTTAGAGGTTTGTAAGACTTCCGCTGTGTTTTATAGTTACGTTTCCATGATAATGTCCTCTATTGTATATGCTCTGTGGGGTTTTGCAGGTTGGTTTGTCAAGCAAGTCATGTAAGTCATGATTGAGTCGTCCAAGATTCACTCTAACTCCTAGGGTGGGTTTTGGGTCGCGACAGAAGTGGTATCAGAGCGTAGGCTTTAGGTCTCTAGGGTCACTTAGAATCTTATACCACGGCTTGACAAGAGCATATGTTAGGAAACAAGTTAGGAAGGAAGTAAGTCGGGAGCGAGTCTGGTTCCAAGTGTAAGACTAAACTTTAGTCTTAGTCTAAAATGGTTACTTTAACCAAGTACGGGTCCTAGGTACGCTAGAACACTAAAGTATAAGTATAATGTGATGAATACTTTGATTACTTGATGTGATGAATATTAGTGTTATACAACTAATACAGATTGAATTATTGTGAAACGACATTGAAATAAACTGTGTTTTCAAGTGAGACTCATGTGGTGCTATTGTTCTCAGGACTTTAGTCATGAGGCGGGGCACACGGGGTCGTGGACCACACACCAGAGCTTCATCTTCTTCTAGAGATGAGGATGAGCAGCCGGACCTCTCTCAGGTCTTAGGCTCTATTGCTGAGACACTCGCCATCCTGGCGGCTCGGCAAACTATACCGGCATCAGCGGCACCCAGCTGGGGATTGCCTAAGAGCATCGGGTGGATGTTTTCACTGTGGTCGCCAGGGTCACGTGATCAGGGATTGCCCTACCCGGCATTTACCAGGCCAGTCTCAGGGGATTAGGCCACCAGCACGCCCAGCAGGATCATATCAGGCGTCATCTCAGACTACCCGGTCTACACCTCAGTCTCGCCAGGCGAACCAGGGGCGAGTTTTTGCCTTGACAGAGGGTGATGCACTTGCATCTGACGATGTGGTGCAAGGTACGCGTTAGGAGTTATTTTCCTTATTCGTGATTGTTGTGTTATGTTTTATTCCTTGTGTACGTAGTTGGTATGCTATATATATATTTACTTACGTGTATACACTGTTGAGGCTTGAATTGACGTAACTAGCTAAAATTTCAGGAACCCTACTAGTCAATGAGTATTTGGCTCGAGTGTTGATTGATACCGGGTCTACTCATTCGTTTGTCTCGTCGAGTTTTTCAGAAGGCTTTTCTGGGGAGCCAAGTCAGCTAGAACCGGAGTTATCCATTTCGACTCCTCTTGGCAAAACAGTATTGGCAGATAAAGTGTATAGAAATGGTGTGGTCCAAGTTGGAAGCCACGAGTTGGCAGTTGACCTCATCGTCCTTGGATTCCAAGACTTTGATATTATATTGGGAATGGATTGGTTAGCAGCACATCATGGGCATGTAGCCTGCTTTGAGAAAATGGTACTCTTCAAGCCAGTAGAAGGAAAACCATTCCACTTTCGCGGGTTGAAAAGCAGATCTATTGCTCGTTTTGCGGCGTTGGGCGTAACTAACCCCGAGGCAAAGGACTCATCAACTATTCCGGTTGTGAGTGAATTCCTGGATGTATTTCCAGAGGAGTTGCCAGGATTGCCTCCAGACAGGGAGATTGAGTTTATGATCGAGCTTGCACCAGGCACAGCTCCTGTTTGCAGGGCTCCGTATAGAATGGCCCCTATTGAACTCAAAGAGTTAAAGACTCAGTTGGAAGAATTACAAAGCCTTGGCTTCATTCGACCAAGTGTCTCACCATGGGGTGCCCCGGTGTTGTTTGTTAAGAAGAAAGATGGCTCGATGCGGATGTGTGTCGATTACAGGCAATTGAACAAAGTCACTATAAAGAATAGGTATCCCTTGCCTAGGATTGATGACTTGTTCGATCAGTTGAAGGGAGCGAGATTTTTCTCAAAGATAGATCTTCGATCGGGTTATCACCAGTTGAAGATTAAGGCGGAAGATGTTCCCAAAACTGCTTTCAGGACTCGATATGGACACTACGAGTTCTTGGTGATGCCTTTTGGACTCACGAACGCGCCGGCAGCCTTTATGGATTTGATGAACCGGGTGTTCCGACCATACCTAGATAGGTGCGTGATTGTATTTGTTGATGACATTTTGGTCTATTCCCAGACACGGGAAGATCACATACGCGACCTTCGCCTCGCATTGGAAATGTTAAGAGAGCACAAGCTATACGCCAAAATTAGCAAGTGTGAGTTTTGGTTGGAAGAGGTGGCATTCCTAGGCCACGTTGTTTCCGCGGAAGGCATCTCCGTTGATCCGAAGAAGATAGAAGCTGTTATGAGTTGGGCGAGGCCCAAGAGTGTTACTGAGATACGCAGCTTTCTTGGGCTGGCAGGCTACTACAGGAGATTCGTAGAGGGTTTCTCTAGCCTTGCAGCACCGCTTACTCACCTAACACGGAAGAATGCGCAGTTTGTTTGGAGCGACAAGTGTGAGATCAGTTTCACGGAACTGAAGAAGAGGCTTACTACAGCTCCTGTCCTTACAGTGCCATCCGGACCTCTTGGGTATGAGGTGTACAGTGATGCCTCACACGTTGGACTTGGATGTGTGCTTATGCAACACAAGAAGGTCATTGCCTATGCATCGAGGCAATTGAAGGAGCATGAGAAGAATTACCCCACGCACGACTTAGAGCTTGCCGCTGTCGTGTTTGCGCTCAAGATCTGGCGACATTACTTATACGGGGTGGAATTCTATGTGTATACGGATCACAAGAGTCTCAAATACCTCTTTTCCCAAAAGGAATTGAATCTAAGGCAACGGCGTTGGATGGAATTCCTGAAGGACTATGATTGTACCATTCAATACCACCCGGGTAAAGCAAATGTAGTGGCTGATGCTTTGAGTAGAAGACCTCAGGGGTTGTTAGCACACATGTTGGTTCAAGAATGGAAGCTGCTAAAAGATTTGGCAAATCTGGACATCAGTGTGAATAACTCTATCCGTGGTCCTACCTTGGCAAATGTTACGGTTCGGCCATACATTATAGATTTGATCCAAGAGTATCAAGCCATGGATGCGGAATTGTTGGCTTTCCGGGACAAGGAAGTTGCCAAGGGCAGTGAAGACTTTTCTCTCACTAGTCGGGGTGCTATCACATTCAAGGGAAGGCTGTGCGTCCCAGCCAATGCAGACCTTCGAAGAGAGATTTTGGATGAAGCACACCGTTCGAAGTACACAGTGCATCCAGGGGGTACGAAGATGTACCGGAACCTCAAGAGTCACTTTTGGTGGCGAAATATGAAGAGGGAGGTTGCGGAATATGTAGCACGGTGCTTGGTGTGTCAACAGGTGAAAGCAGAACACATGCGGCCCGCCGGTCTATTACAGTCCCTTCCGATTCCCGAGTGGAAATGGGAGAATATATCCATGGATTTCATAGTTGGCTTGCCAAAGACGGCAAGGGGCTCAGATGCGATATGGGTAGTAGTGGATCGTTTGTCGAAATCCGCTCATTTCCTACCGTACCGAACTACTTTCAACTCTAGCCAGTTAGCCGCTTTGTACATCAAGGAAGTGGTGAGGTTGCACGGAGTGCCCGTTAGTATTGTGTCAGATCAGGATCCAAGGTTCACATCGCGATTCTGGAAAAGCTTCCAGGAGGCTATGGGTTCCCGACTCGATTTCAGCACCGCTTTTCATCCACAGACGGATGGACAAACCGAGAGAGTGAACCAAGTCATTGAAGACATGCTTCGGGCTTGTATGATGGATTTCAGAGGCAGTTGGGAAGAGCATTTGCCTTTGGTTGAATTCGCCTACAATAACAGCTATCAGGCAAGTATCCAAATGGCACCATTTGAGGCCTTGTATGGGCGAAGTTGTAGGTCTCCTCTCTATTGGGATGAGGTAGGAGAAAGGAAATTACTTGGTCCAGAATTGATTGAGCAAACTGCAAACACAGTTAAGATCATTCGGGATCGATTGAAAGCCGCTCAAGATCGCCAGAAAAGTTATGCGGACACGCGCCGCAGGGACTTGGAATTTCAAGTAGGGGATCAAGTTTTTGTGAAAGTATCTCCTAGTAAGGGGATTATGAGATTCGGCAAAAGAGGCAAGCTTAGTCCTCGCTATGTTGGACCGTTTGAGATTATCACGCGGGTTGGCGAAGTTGCTTATCGAGTAACTCTTCCACCTTACATGGCCGCGGTTCACAACGTTTTCCACGTGTCTATGCTTCGGAAGTACATTGCGGACCCTTCACATGTACTAGAATTGGAACCGTTGGAAATTCGAGAAGATCTCACGTTGGTTGAGAAGCCGATTCACATATTGGATCGGAGAGATCAAGTGCTTCGCAACAAGACAATCCCTTTGGTTCTCGTGCAATAGCAACATCATGCCCGAGAAGAAGCCACGTGGGAGCGTGAAGCCGAAGTCAAAGCAAAGTATCCCGAGTTGTTTGAATAGACTTGTTCATATGGCTTATAATTTTGTTTTGATTTGATGCATGTATGTATCGTCCAAATTTCGGGGACGAAATTTTTGTAAGGGGGGAGAATGTAGCACCCCGGACTTTTTCATCCTTAATGAATAGCACCTTCGTAGCTAATTGGCCATTTTTGTAGTCTAATTAATAAATAAAGGAGAAATCGAAAATTCCGAAACGTCAGAAATGTGCGTTTTCGAAAGACGAACCCAACGCAAGTTGAATCGTCGAAATCCGACGAGCGAGTCAAAAGATATGGTCAAAACAGTCCAGACATACAGAGAACCGATCGCTCGGTCCAGTCAGCGATCGATCGGTCCATAACCGATCGATCGGTAGCTATCGCGCGGTCAGAAAGTTTGTATGGAGAAATTTTCCAGAGAGTGAAATTTCAACCGATCGCTCGGTTATGAAACCGATCGATCGGTAGGCAACCGATCGATCGGTCATTAACACCGATCGCTCGGTCCTCGCGTTTTACAGAATTTTCACTAAGGGCATTTTCGGCATTCGGGTGTTATACCCTTTCTTATATAGGATTACCCGAGCCTTTAGGGCTCATTCTCAACCCTTAGAAGATTTGGGAGATTAGAGAGAAAGGAGAAGGTTTTCCAAAACCTAGGTTTCCATTTTGGAGAGAAATCAAAGGGTTTTGAAACCCTAGATCAACCTCAAGCCCGATTTCTTCAAGATTTCGGTTCAAGCATTCGTGGAGCTCGTGTGGGGCACTCTTGAAATTATTGCTCTTGAAATTTGTTAGGGTTCATGATAGTGTGTTTCTTACATTTCTTAAAATGCGTAGATTATTGCTCGCTTAAATTGTTATATGATATGCTTTGTGAATTACCCCAAATTACCATATTTAATTCCAAATGCAAGTATGCACACGATCTCACGAGCACGCATGAAAAGACGTGATTTACCGATGTTTTAAGTATGAGACGTAGAGGTGGGGCATATCCTAAGATATGTTTCACTTCGCTTTTGACAAGGGCAAGACAATCATGCATTGCATAGGGAAAGGTCTCCCATCCCCTCGCATGACATGCATAGCATCGCATGACACGCATAGCATAGCATGGCATGACACGCATAACATAGCATCACACATTCTGCATGGATGCTAGTTGCGACGGGCTATGAACGGCAATTAGGCATTCACATTCCGCATGGATGCTAGTTGCGACGGGCTATGAACGGCAACTAGGCATTCACATTCTGCATGGATGCTAGTTGCGACGGGCTATGAACGGCAACTAGGCATTCACATTCTGCATGGATGCTAGTTGCGACGGGATATGAACGGCAACTAGGCATTCACATTCTGCATGGATGCTAGTTGCGACGGGCTATGAACGGCAACTAGGCATACCCATCTGCATATAGGGTACTAGTTGTGACGGACTATGAACGGCAACTAGGCATGTGAACATGTTTAAATTATGAAAATGCAAGCATGACAAGCATGACACGGTTAACAAGTTCCTAATCACGAAAAAGGGTATTTCAAGTCAAGTTAAGTGCACGATGTTTTCAAGGGTTTTATCAGTCTTTCTGAATGCAAGCATGAATATAAATTGCTTTACTTCCTTGTTATGATATAAATTGTTCCTGTTCTATATATGCAACTTGCTTCCTACTTTATGTATGCTATCTGTATGCTATGACTGTTGGTTAGTGCTTAGTACCCGCTGAGTATTCCATGCTCAGCCGTACTTCTTATGTCGGCAGGTGACGGCGGAGCAGCTGCTCCATTTGATATCTGTGCTCCGAGCCCTTGGGTGGAGGAGGAGTACGTCGAGGAGCCTTTGGAGGAACCTCCCGTAGAGGGTTACCATTAGGTGGTTGTAGATTCTGAGTGAATAGCTGTGGGTGAGATGAGAGATATACATTCATGTATTTTGGCGGGTCTGTCCGCACCTTCTTTTGGTTACTTTTTGTATAAACTTGGATTTCCATATGTATATACTTAGAGGTTTGTAAGACTTCCGCTGTGTTTTATAGTTACGTTTCCATGATAATGTCCTCTATTGTATATGCTCTGTGGGGTTTTGCAGGTTGGTTTGTCAAGCAAGTCATGTAAGTCATGATTGAGTCGTCCAAGATTCACTCTAACTCCTAGGGTGGGTTTTGGGTCGCGACACTTGTCTTGTATTTATGTTAACTTGGAATACTATTTTGGATCATCCGAAGAAATGAAAATTTTTTTACGCTTCCGCATATATAATAGCTTCCGCGTTCTGATTATCGTTGTTAGTACTGTATTTTATCTTGTGCATTACAGGATGGTTTGATAGGTACGCAGTGTGACACCTAAAATATCCCTAAACTCCTAGGGGGTATTTCGGGGCGTTACAGTGAATGCCTAGTTGCCGTTCATAGCCCGTCGCAACTAGCATGCTATGCTATGCGTGTCATGCGATGCTATGCTATGCGTGTCATGCCATGCTATGCATGTCACGCGAGGGGATGGGAGACCTTTCCCTATGCAATGCATGATTGTCTTGCCCTTGTCAAAAGCGAAGCGAAACATATCTTAGGATATGCCCCACCTCTACGTCCCATACTTAAAACATCGGTAAATCACGTCATTTCATGCGTGCTCGTGAGATCGTGTGCATACTTGCATTTGGAATTAAATATGGCAAATTGGGGTAATTCACAAAGCATAGCATATAGCAATTTAAGTGAGTAATAATCTACGCATTTGAAGAAATGTAGGAAACACACTATCATGAACCCTAACAATTTCAAGAGCAATCAAGCGTGGGTTCCCTTAATTTATCATTTATTTTGTTCACCTTGGCATTTCATCAAACATGGGGTGTGTTCATTATTCACTTAAACCTAGATCATGCTTTTCTAGGTGGGTTATGCTCACATCACACTTGTATGTTCATTATTAGTACAATGCCCTTTCCCATTCGTTCATCACATCATCCACACGACATCCATTCGCCAACATCCATCTCCATTCACCATTCATACCACCAATCTCATAACACATATATATGTGAAGGAAAACAAGGAGAAACAAAGGAAAAAGGGAAGCTATAACTAGGAGGGTAGTAAGAAGTACCGACCTTGACAAAAGAGGGAAGGAATCCCCTTCCAAAATGCACGTAAGTTGCTGCCCTAGCTTGGAACACGAGCTCCACGAATGCTTGAACCGAAATCTTGAAGAAATCGGGCTTGAGGTTGATCTAGGGTTTCAAAACCCTTTGATTTCTCTCCAAAATGGAAACCTAGGTTTTGGAAAACCTTCTCCTTTCTCTCTATCTCTCAAAAGACTCTAAGGGTTGTGTATGAACCCTCAAATGATCGGGCAAAGCCTTTAAGGTATGAGTGAAACGCCCAAAAGACGAAAACACCCTTAATGAAATTTCTGCAAAAACACGAGGACCGAGCGATCGGTGGTTATGACCGATCGATCGGTTACCTACCGAGCGATCGGTGTTTATGACCGATCGACCGGTCAAAAACTCACTCTCTGGAAAATTTCCCCATACAAAATTTCTGACCGTGCGATAGCTACCGATCGATCGGTTATGGACCGATCGATCGCTCTATGGACCGAGTGATCGGTTACCTACAGGTCCAGACTGTTTTGGCCATATCTTTTGACCCGCTCGTCGGATTTCGACGATTCAACTTGCGTTGGGTTTGTACTTCGAAAAGGAACATTTCTGATGTTTCAGAATTTCCAATTTCTTCCTTATTTATTAATTGCACTACTTTAAAGGAAAAATGGCTACGAAAGGGTCATGCATAAATGTCAAAAGTTCGGGGCACTACACTTGGAACCGTTGGAGATTCGAGAGGACCTCACCTTGATTGAAAAACCAGTTCAGATTTTGGATCGAAGAGATCAGGTGCTTCGCAACAAGACAATCCCTTTGGTTCTTGTGCAATGGCAACACCCCGCTCGGGAAGAAGCTACATGGGAGCGTGAAGCCGAAGTCAAAGCAAAATACCCAGAATTAATTGAATGTGTTTTTGGTATAAGGTTGTATATGACTGTAAGTTCCTTTTTGATTGGTAATACAAGTAGTGTCTAAATTTCGAGGATGAAATTTTTGTAAGGCGGGGAGGAGGTAGAGCCCCAGACTTTTCATGCTTAATACATGACACTTTCGTTGTCATTTTTCCTTTTTATGAAGTATAATTAATAAATAAAGAAGAATTTGGAAATTTGGAAATGTCAGAAATGTTCCTTTTCGAAGTACGAACACAATGCAAGTTGAATCGTCAAAATCGGACGAACGAGTCAAAAGATATGGCCAAAACAGTCTGGACCTATAGGAAATCGTAGCTCGGAAGGTGCTAAGGACGTAGCTCGGAAGGCGCTAAGGGCGTACTCAGATAACGTATTCGTTGTGCATCCGTTGCGCAGCAGACAAAGTATTCGTTGTGCATCCGTCGCGCAGCAGATAACGTATTCGTTGTGCATCCGTCGCGCAGTAGATAACGTATTCGTTGAGCATCCGTTGTACAACTCACAACAGGCACGTTGTACAGCTCACAACGGATACGTTGTACAGCACAACGGGCACGTTGTACATAAGACAACGGACTACGGGCTCAGCACTATACACGACACAACGTGACAACGGGTTCGACACCCTTCACAACGGACAACGTATTCAGCATTGTTCACAGCACAACGTGTTCAACACTGTTCACAGCACAACGTGTTTGGCACTGTTCACAGCACAACGTGTTCAGCACTATTCACGGTCCTCGTGTTTTTACAGAAATTCCAGTAAGGGTATTATGGTCTTTTGGTCGGTCCACTCTTACCTTAAGAGTTTAACCCGAGCCTTTAGGGCATCATTCGACACTTAGAGAGTTTGAGAGAATAGGAGAAAGGGGAGAAGGCGATTCCTAACCTAGGGTTTCCATTTTGGAGAGAAATCAAAGGGTTTTGAAACCCTAGATCACTTCCAGTCCGGTTTTTCTTCAAGATCTCGGCTCAAGCTCGTGCGAAGCTCGTGTTCCAAGCTAGGGCAGCAGCTACACAGTCGTTTTGGAAAGGGGATTTCTTCCTCACTTGATCAAGGTCGGTACTTCTTGCTACCCTCCTAGTTATGGTTCCTCTTTTCCCTTCTTTTCTTCAGATTTTCTTTCATTTACACATGTATTACGAGATGAATGGTGAATGGTGAATGGTGAATGGAGATGAATGTGGGCGATTGGATGCCGTGTGTATTGATGTGATGGATGAACGGGGAGGGCATTGTTCCCATAATGAACATACATATGTGATGTGAGTAAAACCCACCTAGAAAAGCATGTTGTAGGGTTAATGAATAATGAACACACCATGTTTGATGAAATGCCAAAGTGAATAAAATGAGTTGTAAATTAGGAAATGCATGCCTAATAAATTATGAATATTGCTAGGGCCTATGATAGTGTATTTCTTGCTTTCCCTAAATGATATGAATGTTACATTGCTCAATCATTGATGTTATATGTGTTGTGAAACTACCCAAATGTCATATTTAAATTTAAATGCAAGTATGTACACGGTTCCCACGAGCACGGCATGCATGACATGATTTATCGAGGTTTTCAAGAACATGGTTAGAGGTGGGACATATCCTACGATATGTTTTACCTCGCTTTCCACAAGAAGACAAGAACCAACATTCCACAAGGGGTCTCCCCTCACTCACAAGTGCATATCATGAAGAAGGGCCTCCCTTCCCTCACAAGTACATACATATCATGAAGAAGGGTCTCCCTTCCCTCGCAAGTGCATGGCATAAAGAAGGGTCTCCCTTCCCTCTCAAGGCATCTCTCAAGCGCATCTCACAAGGATATCTCACAAGTGTATCTCACAAGTTACATGATCACAAGCAAGCACGCATGACATGCATGACATAACACGACATAACACGACATACAAGAATCAAGCAAGATAGACAAGACAAGCTTTCAAGTATGAAAAGATATTTCAAGTCAAGTCAAGTGCACGATGTTTTCAAGAGGTTTTATCGGTTTTCTACGAAATACAAGCATGATTATAGATTGCTTTACTTCCTTGTATGATATAAATTGTTCCTGTTCTATATATGCAATTTGTTTCCTACTTTATGTATGCTATCTGTATACTATGACTGTTGGTTAGTATTTGGTACCCGCTGAGTATTCCATGCTCAGCCGTACTTCTTATGTCGGCAGGTTCTGAGGGAGTTGCTGCTCCATTTGATGTTTGTGCTCCTGGTCCATGGGTGGAAGAGGAGTACGTCGAGGAACCTTTGGAGGAACCTCCAGTAGAGGGTTACCATTAGGTGGTTGTAGGTTCTGAGTGGATTAGCTGTGGGCGAGATAAGAGATATACATTCATGTATTTTGGCGGGTCTGTCCGCACTTTCTTTTGGTTACCTTTTGTATAAACTTGGATTCGTATATACATAGAGGTTTGTTTAGACTTCCGCTGTGCTATGTTAGAGTATGTTTCCGCTGTTTATGTCCTCTATCGTATATGCTCTGTGGGTTTTTGCAGGTTGGTTTGTCAAGCAAGTCATGTAAGCCATGATTAGTCGTCCAAAGTTCACTCTAACTCCTAGGGTGGGTTTTGGGTCGCGACACTAGTACTCTTATATGCTCATATGCTTACATGTCTCGCATGGATCGAGGTTTTCCGTGTATTTCTCAAAGTACGAAAAAGGGTTTTGAAGAAGTGACTTAAATGAATGATTCTAAGCAACTCTATGATATCTCTAAGATCGGTTCACAAGCTCAAAAGGATCATGATACACTCACAAGAACTCTATGATATTGTCTAAGATCGTCTCACAAGCTCAAAAGGATCATAAATGAAATTGCTTTAAGATCTCTATGTTTTGCTCTATGGATAAGCTCTACGGTATTTGCTCTATCTCTCTACGGATCATAAATGACTCTAAGAAACTCCATGAACTCTATGAATTCTAAGAACTCACAAGGCTATGATTATCGCATGACTCACATAGTTTTGGTTTCGGATTTCATCATATGTGTATTTTACGGTTTCCACGCTTTGACATGATTTAAGGATTTCATTCTCCATGATTCGTATGCTCTATGCTATTATTGCTTTATTATTAGTAGTTTGTATACACTGAGTATTCTACGCTTAGCTGATATTTGTTATCATCGGTAGGTGCTTGGGTTCCATTTGACTTATGTGGTACGATGCCTTGGGTAGAGGAGTGTAGAGCCCTGGACTTTTTCATGCTTAATGCATGACACTTTCGTAGTCAATTTGCCTTTAAAGTAGTACAATTAATAAATAAGAAAGAAATTGGAAATTCTGAAACATCAAAAATGATCCTTTTTGAAGTACGAACCCAACGCAAGTTGAATCGTCAAAATCCGATGAACCAGTCAAGAGATATGGCCAAAACAGTTTGGACCTGCAGAGCACCGATCACTCGGTCCATGGAGCGATCGATCGGTACAAAACCGATCGATCGGTAGCTATCGACTGGTGGAAAATTTTGTATGGGGAAATTTTCTAGAGAGCTGATTTTTGACCGAGAGCTCGGTCAATTCACCGATCGCTCGGTAGGCAACCGATCGATCGGTCATAAACACCGATCGCTCGGTCTTCGTGTTTTTACAGAAATTTTATGAAGGGTGTTTTCGTCTTTTGGGCATTTCACTCCTTCCTCTTAAGGGTTGCCCGAGCCTTTAGGGCTCATTCACAACACTTAGGACATTTGAGAGCTAAGGAGAGGAGAGAAAGGGTTTTCCTAACCTAGGTTTGATTTTTCAGAAGAAATCAAAGGGCTTAAGAACCCTAGATCACCTCAAGCTTGGATTGCTTCAAGATCCCTGTTCAAGCACGCGAGGAGTAGTTTCTCCAACCTAGGGCAGCGACTCACGGACGTGTTGGAAGGGGATTCTTTCCCTCATTTGTCAAAGTTGCTACTTCTTGCTACCCTCCTAGTTATAGTTCCTCTTTTCCTCCATGTTTCTTTGTTTTCCTTCACCTATACTTGTGCTATGAGTTGGGATGTGTGGATGTTGTGAATGGAGATGAAATGGGCGATTGGATGCCAATGGTTGTGTTGTGATAATTGAAATGGGGAGGGCATTGTATCCATAATGAACAAACATGTATGATGGAATTATAACCCACCTAGAAAAGCATGTTGTAAGGTTAACAAATAATGAGCATACCATGTTTGATGGAATGCCAAGGTGAATGAAATGAATAATAAATTAAGAAAATGCATGCTTAAAGTTTATGAAAATTGTTTGGATTATGATAGTGTGTTTTCGCGCTTTCCCTAAATTGTTTAATTTGTTACTTGTTTAAATGGTGATGTGCAATGTATTGCGAAATCCCCAAACATGTCATATTTAAATTCAATTGCAAGTATGCACACGACCTCCATGAGCACGGCATGCATGACATGATTTATCGTATTTTCAATAACGAAGTTTAGAGGTGGGACATATCCTACGATATGTTTTACCTCGCTTTTCACAAGAAAACAAGAACAAACATTCCCCGAGGGGTCTCCCCTCACTCACAAGTGCATAGCATAAAGAAGGGCCTCCCTTCTCTCGCAAGTACATACATATCATGAAGAAGGGTCTCCCTTCCCTCTCAAGTGCATTGCATAAAGAAGAGTCTCCCTTCCCTCTCAACGCATCTCACAAGCGCATCTCACACGTACATCTTACAAGTGTATCTCACAAGTTACATGATCACAAGCAAGCACGCATGACATGCATGACATGACACGATATACAAGAATCAAGCAAGATAGACAAGACGAGTTTTCAAGCACGAAAATGGTACCCTAAGTCAAGTCAAGTGCACGGTGTTTTCAAGGGTTTTATCGGCTTTTATGAATGCAAGGATGATTATATAATGCTTTACTTTATTGTTATGATATGAATTATTCATGCTTTATATGTGTGAATTGTTTCCTGCTCTATGTATCGCTATCTGTATGCTCTGACTGTTGGTTAGTATTTGGTACCCACTGAGTATTCCATGCTCAGCCGTACTTCTTATGTCGGCAGGTGATAGCGGAGTGGCTGCTCCTTTTGATGTCTGTGCTCCTGGCCCATGGGTGGAGGAGGAGTACGTTGAGGAACCTTTAGAGGAACCTCCAGTCGAGGGTTACTATTAGATGGTAGTAGATTCTGAGTGATGTAGCTGTGGGCGAGTTGATAGAGATATATATTCATGTATTTTGGCGGGCCTGTCCACACTTTCTTTTGTGTATTTTTCTTTTGTACCAACTTAGATCATGTATATGTTTATACACATAGAGGTTTTGTTTAAGTCTTCCGCTGTGCTATGTTAGTGTATGTTTCCACTGTTTGCATCCTCTTTGTGTATGCTCTGTGGGTCTTTTGCAGGTTATTTTGGTCAAACAAGTCACGAAAGTCATGATTGGTCGTCCAAGATTCACTCTAACTCCTAGGGTGGGTTTTGGGTCGCGACAGAAGTGGTATCAAAGCTTAGGCTTTAGGTCTCTAGGGTCAGTTAGAATCTAATACCACGGCTTGACAAGAGCATGTGTTAGGAAAAAAGTTAGGAAGGAGGTAAGTCCGAAGCGAGTCTTGATCCAAGTGAAAGACTAAACTTTAGTCTTAGTCAAAATGGTTGTTTCAACCAAGTACGAGTCTTAGGAACGCTAGAACACCAAGGTATAATATTATAAATACACCGATGGTTGTGATGCGATGTATATTAGTATTATACAACTAATACAAATTGAATTATTGTGCAATAGAACTGTGATAAATTGTGGTTTCAAGTTAGGCTCATGTGGTGCTATTGTTCTCAGGACTTTAGTCATGAGGCAGGGCACACGGGGTCGTGGACCACACACCAGAGCTTCATCTTCTTCTAGAGATGAGGATGAGTAGCCGGACCTCTCACAGGTCTTAGGCTTTATTGCTGAGACTCTCGCCATTCTGGTGGCTCGGCAGACTATACCTTCTTCGGCGGCACCTACTCCACCGCCTATGGTTCCAGTACATCATACAGCTGGGATTGAGGCACTCAGGAGATTGAGGCCTCCATCATTCCATGGGAGTGTGGATCCTCTTGCTGCGGAGGCGTGGATCCTCCAGATGGAGAAGATCTTTGCGGTCCTCTCACCTACAGAGGAGGATAGAGTAGCATGGGCAGTTTTCATGCTAGAGGGTGAGGCACATCATTGGTGGTTGTCCGCCTTGAGGACACGAGATTTGACCATGCAGGGTCAACCTTGGACTTGGGATGAGTTCAAGGATACTTTTTTATAAGAAGTACTTTCCTGTTGGAGCACGGAAGAAGAAAGAAAGAGAGTTCATTAACCTAGAGCAAGGTTCGATGACCGTGGCCGCTTATGAGGCTAAGTTCTCAGAACTCTCTAGATTTGCGCCTTACATGGTTGCCACCGATGTTGGGCCCCAAAATACCCCTAGGAGTTTAGGGATACTTTAGGCGTGACTAAACGTACCTGCCAAACCATCCTGTCAAGAACACGATAATTACAGTACTAAAACAATGATAATCAGAGTGCGGAAGCTAAACATAAATGTGGAAGCGTAAACTAACTTTTTCATTTCTTCTATAGTTCTCAAATGGTATTCAAAGTTAACATATATACAAAAACATGTCTAAGTCTAAGGTGGACAGGCCCACCTATCAAAATGTCACAACTACTCAAAAATCCCCTCGCACTCTCCCCTCAACAGTAATCAAGGTATGGCCACACGTCGAGGTCTCGATCCGCCTGAGACTGTAGTGGAATAGACGGCTCTCTCTCCTCTATGTACTCTTCCTCGACCCAAGTTTCTGGGTCGAGGGCTCCCTCAGTACCTGCCGACATGAAAGTACGACTGAGCATGGAATACTCAGCGAGTACAAGCTACTAGCTAACCATAACAATAATAAGCACGCAAAGAGTAATACAATACCAATCATCAATTCAAGGTAATAGTAAAATCATAGAATTAAACAATATTAACCATGGAGCAATATTATCATCTTGATGTACGTGCATGGATGCAAAAACGCCGATAAAACTCATGCTTGAAAACCCGTTTCCATATCTCGGTATGCCTTGTGGAAATCATGTATGCGTGCATGCATGAATGCCTTGTCATCATCTTGTAAACTTGCATCTTGTAACTTGTGAGCCAGAGGCTAGCACCCGAATCTCCCTGGGCTGCCAATCTCCTTGATATATGGTTTTCTTGTGAGCCAGAGGCTAGTACCCGAATGTCCCTGAGCTACCAACCTCCTTGACAATATGTGATTTTTATTACTTGTTTAGTTTTCTTGTGAGCCAGAGGCTAGTACCCGAATGTCCCTGGGCTACCAACCTCCTTGACAATATATGTTTTAGGGGTTTTCTTGTGAGCCAGAGGCTAGTACCCGTATCTCCATGGGCTACCAACCTCCTTGACATGCAATATTTTCTTGTTGGTTATTATATGCACATGCTCTTGAAATCTCGGTTCATGCTATCATGCGTGCTCGTGTACGTGTCAATCGTGACAATAGTGGAATGAGAATAAGAAGAGAGATATGGCATCACAATTCCATTCATAATATATTCATGTGAGCATTTGAGTAGTTAACATGGCATTTGAGTATTCAAAGCATTTTCTTCCCTTAAGTCATGATTTTATAGATTCGGCATTTTGTCAAACACATAACATACATTGTTCCTTAGTAGTTCATCTTCTTCCTTTTTATGCATATTTTCCATTCAATCACACAAGGGTAAATTTATTATTCGTACAATGCCCATCCTTCATTTTCCAATTCACACCCCACACATCATACATCATTCCTTCGGCATCCAATTGCCTCAATCCATACCCATCCAAACATCTATACCATTCTTCCTTATCTTGTTTATGTTCATTAGAGATGTTTATTAGAGATAATACATTTCATAAAGAAGAAACCTAATAACAAGGATCACATTCCATATAGAAACTAGATTATTGCTAGGGTAAGTTGGTAGGGTGTACTAACCTTAATCAAGGCTTGATCTTGGTTGTAAACCTTGATTGGAGCTCCAACTTGCAAGAAGAAGGACTCTTGCTTGAAGAAGGCTTGAGTGGGAAGGAAACCCTCTTGAAAATAGCTTGGAGAATGCTGTCCTTGCTTGAGAGAGAGACTCCCCCATGAGCTTGAGGCTTGGCTTTGAGAGATCCAAGCAAAAGGAATGATCTTGGGTGTTTAAACCCTTGATTTTTTCACCAAGGATGCCCTAGGAGAAAACCCTCTTCTTCTCCTCCCTTTTCTCTCTAAATGTTCTAAGTGTAGTGAATGGGGACCCAAATGGTCGAGCAAGCCCTTATGGGTAAGGGTTTAATGCCCAAAAGACGAAAAAGCCCTTACTGAAATTTATGCAAAAACGCGAAGATCGAGCTATCGGTGGTTATGACTGATCGATCGGTTGCCTACCGAGCGATCGGTGTTCTGACCGATCAACGGGTCAAAAACATGCTCTCTGGAAAATTTCCTCATACAAAATTTTTGACCAGTCGATAGATACCAATCGATCGGTTTTGGACCGATCGATCGCTACTACTGATCGAGCGATCGGTGCTCTAAAGGTCCTGACTGTTTTGATCATATCTTTTGACTCGCTCGTCGGATTTCGACGATTCAACTTGCGTTGGATTCGTCTTTCGAAAATGAATATTTCTGACATTTCAGAATTTCTAATTTCTCCCTTATTTATTAATTAGACTACGAGAAAGGCCAATTAGCTACGAAAATGGTATTTATTAAGCATAGAAAAGTCGGGGTGCTACATTCTTCCCCCTTACAAAAATTTCATCCTCGAAATTTGGAAGATGCATACATGCACAAGACCAAAATACAAGGGAATGTCAAGGCCCTAAACAAGTAACTGAGGATACCTTTCTCGTACTTCGGCTTCTCGTTCTCATGTAGCTTCCTCCCTTGAATGGTGTTGCCATCTTACTAAGACCAAGGGAATGGTCTTGTTGCGCAAGACTTGATCTCGCCTATCCAAGATCTGCACCGGTTGTTCAACTAGGGTGAGGTCCTCTCGAATCTGTATTGGATCTAACTCGATGACATGAGAAGGATCCGGGATATACTTCCAGAGCATAGAGACATGCAAACATTGTGAACCGCCGTCCTATGAGCGGGTAAAGCAACATGGTAAGCTACCTCACCGAATCTAGTAATGATCTCGAACGGACCCACATATCTCGGGCTAAGGTTGCCCCTCTTCCCGAATCGCATAACACCCTTGGTCGGTGAAATCTTGACAAAAACAAAGTCCCCAACTCGAAACTCAAGGTCCCGCCTACGGGTGTCAGCATAGCTCTTCTGTCAGTCTTGTGCGGTCTTCAACCTCTCCCGGATGAGCTTGACTCTATCCGCCGTTTGTTTAATCAACTCGGGGCCCAAAATTTTTCTTTCTCCCACTTTATCCCAATACAACGGGGATCTGCAACTTCTTCCGTACACAGCCTCAAAAGGCACTATCTGTATGCTTGCCTGATAGCTATTATTGTAGGCAAATTCTACCAAAGGTAGGTGATCTTCCCAACTTCCTTTAAAATCCAGCATACAAGCTCGGAGCATATCTTCAATAACCTGATTCACTCGCTCGGTTTGCCCATCCGTCTGTGGATGGAAAGCCGTGCTAAAGTCCAACCGGAAACCCATGGCACTCTGAAAGCTTTTCCAAAACCTAGAGGTAAATCTAGGGTCCCGATCCGAGATAATGCTCACTGGCACCCCGTGCAACCGATTTATTTCTTTAATATACAATGCAACCAACTGATTGGAATTGAAGGTAGTCCAGTATGGCAAGAAATGGGCGGACTTCGTCAGCCTATCGACCACAACCCATATAGCATCGAAGTTTCTAACCGTCTTCGGCAACCCCACAATGAAGTCTATAGATATGTACTCCCATTTCCACTCGGGAATAAGGAGAGACTGTAAAAGTCCAGCCGGTCTCCTGTGTTCGGCTTTGACTTGTTGGTACACCAAGCATTTAGACACATACTCCACTATTTTTCACTTTATGTTCCACCACCAAAAGTGCTTTTTCAAGTCCCTGTACATTTTGGTACCTCCGGGGTGAATGGTGTACTTGGACCGGTAAGCCTCGTATAAGATTTCTCGTTTAAGCTTCTCTTCAGCTGGGACACATACTCTTCCCTTGAAAATGATAATCCCATCATCCCTCACCTCAAAATCCTTGCTGCCACTCTTAACTGAATTGTCTCGGCAAGAAAGTAGCTCGGCATCCATTCCCTGCAACTCCTTGATCATGCTCAACATAAATGGCCTAACTGTGATGTTAGCCATTATCGGCCCAAAGGTAGGGAGACTAAAACGGATGTCGAGGTTGGACGCATCCTCTAGCAACCTCCACTCCTTCAGCATCATATGCGCTGAAAGTCCAGTGGCCTTTCGGCTAAGAGTATCGGCTACAACATTCGCTTTGCCCTGGTGGTATTGAATGGAGCACTCGTAGTCTTTTAAAAACTCTACCCATCTTCTTTGCCTCAGGTTAAGCTCCTTCTGGGAAAACAAATACTTAAGGCTTTTATGATCTGTGAATACCTCAAATTGTTCCCCATAATGATAATGTCGCCAAATCTTGTTCCCCATAAAGATCTGTGATACCAAGCTAGTCTCAGGGGATTAGGCCCCCGGCCACCCAGCAGGATCATACTAGGTGTCATCCCAGACTACCCGGTCTACACCTCCGCCTCGTCAGGCGAACCAAGGGCGAGTTTTTGCCTTGACAGAGGGTGATGCACTTGCATCTGATGATGTGGTGCAAGGTACGCGTTTAGAGTTATTCTTTTAGCCGCGATTGTTATGTTATGCTTTACTCCTTGTGTACGTATGTGGCGTGCTATATATCTATCTACCTATATACATATGATGTGATGCATGGATTGACGTAACTAGTTAAAATTTCAGGAACCCTACTAGTCAACGAATGTTTGGCTAGAGTGTTGATTGATACCGGGTCTACTCATTCGTTTGTCTCGCAGAGCTTTTCAGAAGGCTTTTCTTTGGAGCCCAGTCAGCTAGAACCGGAGTTAGCCATTTCGACTCCTCTCGGCAAAACAGTGTTGACAAACAAAGTGTGTCGAAATAGTGTGGTTCAAGTGGGAAGCCACGAGTTAGCGGTTGATCTAATAGTTCTTAGATTCCAAGACTTTGACGCGATATTGGGAATGGATTGGTTAGCGGCACATCACGGGCATGTAGCTTGCTTTGAGAAAATGGTACTCTTCAAGCTAGTAGAAGGAAAACCATTCCACTTTCGCGGGTTGAAAAGTAGAGATATTGCTCGTTTTACGGCGTTGAGCTTAGCTAACCCCGAGGCAAAGGACTCATCGACTATTCCGGTTGTGAGTGAATTCCTAGATGTATTTCCAGAGGAGTTGCCAGGATTGCCTCTAGACAGGGAGATTGAGTTTGTGATTGAGCTTGCACCAAGCACAACTCCTATTTTCAGGGCTCTGTATAGAATGGCCCCTATTGAACTCAAGGAGTTGAATACTCAGTTGGAGGAATTGCAAGGCCTTGGTTTCATACGACCAAGTGTCTCACCGTGGGGTGCCCCAGTGTTATTTGTTAAGAAGAAAGATGGCTCGATGCGGATGTGCATCGATTATCGGCAATTGAACAAAGTCACTATAAAGAATAGGTATCCATTGCCTTGAATTGATGACTTGTTCGATTAGTTGAGAGGAGCGAGATTTTTCTCGAAGATAGATCTTCGATCAGGCTATCACCAGTTGAAGATTAAGGCAAAAGATGTTCCCAAAACTGCCTTTCGGACTCTGTATGGACACTACTAGTTCTTGGTAATGCCTTTTGGTCTCACAAATGCGCCGGCAGCCTTTATGGATTTAATGAACCGGATGTTCCGGCCACACCTGGATTGATGCGTGATCGTGTTTGTCAACGATATCTTAGTGTATTCCCAGACACGGGAAGATCACATGCGAGACCTTCGCCTTGCTTTGGAAATGCTAAGAGAGCACAAGCTGTATGCCAAACTTAGCAAGTGTGAGTTTTGGTTGGAAGAGGTGGCATTCCTAGGCCACGTTGTATCCGCGGAAGGCATTTCGGTGGATTCGAAGAAGATAGAGGCAGTCATGAGTTGGGCGAGGCCCAAGAGTGTCATAGAGATACGCAGCTTTCTTGGGTTGGCAGGCTACTACAGGAGATTCATAGAGGGTTTACTTACCTGACAAGGAAGAACGCCAAGTTTGTATGGAGTGATAAGTGCGAGATCAGTTTCACAGAACTGAAGAAGAGGCTTACTACAGCACCTGTCCTTACTGTGCCATTCGGACTGTAGAACCCCGGATCTTGATGGCCATGTATGACGAATGATATCATATACTAAAGCATGTAAGAATGTATTTATGGTGTATGGGTGTTTGGAACGAAATAGGCAAGAGTATAGAATACTCTTGAGTATTGACAAGGGTTATGCCTTGGCATACCCTCGACTCTAAATAACCCTAGCATTCACACTGCTCGTCGAAATCAAGCGATTCTTGGATTTTTGGAAAGGTAATTGAACCCTCTTCGGGGTTCATGTTGATCACTTGTCTTGGTTTTGAGTTGGTGTTAGGTCAAAAGACCGATTTCTGAAGTCGGGTCGGTTTAAAATCTGGATTGACGAAACCCAATTTCGGATCAGTCAGGTTAAGGGGCAAAATGGTTCAAGAAAAAGGAAGAATTGGAAGTTGTGAAAAACATGAAAGTTGTTTTCCTTCGAAAGAAGAATCCAACGCAAGTTGAACCATCAAAATCGTACAAGCGAGTCAAAAGTTATAGCCGAGATACAAAAATGAAAAAATGCTGAAGTTTTCTGCAAAAGTTGCATCGCTCGTAGGGACCCTACGAACGATCGTAGCGGAGCTACGACGATCGTAGAGTTGCTACGATCGATCGTAAAGCCCCAGAAATGCTGGAAACTCTCAGGTGAAACTACTATTGATCATAGGAAGCTACGATCGATCGTAGACGGCTACGATCGATCGTAAATCGCTACGAACGATCGTAGATACGCGATTTTACTTTCTTGGATGCGATTTTTTAGGGGTTTTTCACCCCTTACACTATAAATAGAAGACTTTAGGAGGGTTTTTGGGTTACCCTAAACCAAGGAGAGTTCCTAGAAAGAGAAGGAAAAGATCTTGAGTATTCCAAAGAGGGTTTTGCTTGAAACCAAGAAGAGCTTCAATCAAGGGTAGGATCTTCCCCAAATCAAGCTTGGATCATTCAAATCAAGTGAGGATTTCTCAAGGGGTTTCTTCAACCTAGAAATTGATCCAAAGAGGTTAGTAAACTACTATCTAGCCTTGTTATCATACAAAGATGATTCAAATAGGTGATTTTAATTCTATTATGATACAAATAGGAAGTGTGGAAATTTGGGTGAACTAGATCATGAATAAACAATCAAATAGGGTTTTACAAATTGGGGGTTTTTCAATAACAAGGATGAATATGGCTAAACTTGTAAGAAAATTGTAATACCTTTAAATGAACCATGATTTTAAGTATACTATGATGCAATGACAAACAAGGGATTTTGGGTGAACTTGATTATGTTCAAATAAGCAAATAAGGATTTAAGATTTTGGGGGTTTTCCAATAAAATGGTGAATATGACTATAAGTGCAAGTAAGTGTTAATATCCTCCAAGGAACCATGATTTTAAGTGTGATATGATGAATTAGGCTTAGAAGCCATGATTGTTATGGTGTGACTCAATGAATGAAATGTTCTACATTCTAGAATTGTTTAAGTATGTTATGATGCTAATATACCTTGTATGAACCATATGAGTTACTTAAGGTCTTCAAGTATACTATAATGATCATTATGCCTTGCATGAACATGTTTAATTAGTTAAAGCTTTCCACATAGATGTTATAATGCTCACAAGCACTCTACGCATGATAAGTATTGCACGACCGTGGTTTTTCTCATAAGCATGAATTTTCAAGAAAACATAAGAGGATTTTCAAAGGCATTCATAAGTAAGAAGCATACATGCATAAGCATAGACTAAGCCAAACTTTGGGTTGGCATTCTAAGATCGGTTACTCCACGCTCACAAGGATCAAGTCTAGATATTGCATGAACTCCATGGATCATAAGTCTCGCAAGGCTTTTCAAGAACTCATAAGAAACTCACAAGTCTAAGATCTTGCATATGTCTCCAAGCAGAACAAGCTCACAAGGATCATAAGCTCACAAGAAGCTCACAAGTACTCATAAGCTCACAAGAAGCTCATAAGCTCACAGGTACTCACAAGCTCACAAGAACTCTAAGCTCACAAGAACTCATAAGAAAACACGAGGCTCACAAGCATTCATAAGAACTCATAAGTATACATGAGAGGGTTAGTTTTCCATGAAAAGAACAAGTTTTATGAAAGGTTTTTCCCGACGGGTTTTAAGCATGGATTTTGGTGATTTGTATTCTTTTACGCACTGTATAAAATATTGTGATTATGATAGCATTGTTAGCTAGTAGATTTTGCTCGCTGAGTATTCCATGCTCAGCCATACATGTTATGCCGACAGGTACACGGACTCCATTTGACATCTGTGATCAGGGGCCCTGGATAGAGGAGGATTATGGCGAGGAGGAGCCATATGTAGAGCCTCAGGAGGAGGCAAATGACTTAGACCACTGGCCCTTTTAGAGTGATTACATAGAGAGAGAGAGAGTATTATCATTTTGTATTTTGATAGGTGGGCATGTCCACCTTTACTTTTGTGATGTATGTGCAAACTTGGAATACACAGCATGTATAGAAAAGAAATTTTTGGATTACGCTTCCGCACATTGGTTTTAAGCTTCCACCTTATTCATGATTATGGTTGTCATGACTTGGATGTTATTACAGGATGGTTTGGTATCGGATATGGCACATCACGAGCCAAAGTATCCCTAACTCCCAGGGGGTATTTGGGTCGCGACAGAGGTGGTATCAAAGCTTAGGCATTAGAGTCCCTAGGGTCACTTAGTACTCGATACCACGATCAAAACAAGACATTAGGATTGAGGAAAGAGTAATATTCCAAGTATAGACTAATCTTTAGTCTTAGTCCATAACCGGTTGGAATCCGACCGAACTTAGTACCCTACGCTAGAACCACACATTGTATGATTATCTACTACAATGTATACCTTGATGTATTACTATCAATTACCTTATGAATTTGAAATGAGCTTGAAATTGTGATTGAGATGAAGTTGGTTTCCAAGTTAGCCTCATGTTCTGCTACTGGTCTCAGGATTAACATGAGACGTGGTAGTGGACGGGGTCGCGGTTACCAAACTCGGGGCAACAGTAATGGAGGAGACCCTCCCTCGGGTGATGATCAACCCGATATATCTCAGTTGTTAAATACTATGGTGGAGACCATCACCATGCTAGCAGCCCGACAGCCCGCTGCTACTACTGCGTTGGCACACCCACCTCCTCCACATCACACCTCGGGACTCGAGGCATTCCGAAGGCTACATCCACCTACCTTTTATGGGACCACCGACCCCATGGTTGCAGAGGCGTGGATTATGCAACTGGAGAAAATATTCCATGCTCTTCGTTGCACCGATGAGCAAAGGGTAGATTGGGCTGCCTTCATGATGGAAGGAGAAGCCGACCATTGGTGGAGAGCGGCGTTGAGACAGAGAGACACCGCCAGGGCAGGAGAGCCGTGGACTTGGGGTGAATTCCTTGATGCCTTCTATGGGCAGTACTTTCCCAAGATTTTCAAGCAACAGAAGGAGATGGAGTTCATGTCCCTAGTGCAAGGGAATATGAGTGTGACCGAGTATGAGGCCAAATTCGTTGAATTGTCCCGATTCGCACCACACTTGATCACGACGGAGGAGATGCGAGTCCGGAAATTTGAGAATGGGTTGAAGCCCTTCATCAAGGATCGAGTCTCTATTCTTCAAGTGGAGTCTTGGAGAGAGATTATGGGGAAGGCAAGGATTGCCGAAAAGAACTCAGAGGAGTTTCTTAAGAGAAGAGAGGGTGGCTTCAGGAGAGCCATGCAGAAGGGTCAGTCTAGTGGCTCAGCACCATTGGAGAAGAGGGCCAGGATTTCCCAGTACCCACCTCCTAGGCCTACACAGACACAGAGGTCTTCGGTTGCATCACCAGTGCCTCGCCCGACTACTTCGCAGGCACCTCGCCCTGCTTTTTCTCAGGGCACCAGATATGTACAGCCGTCACCCTCTTCATCCTTTGAGGAGTGTGACTATTGTGGTCGGAGACACCCAGCTGGAGAGTGGTCGGAGAGCATCGGGAGAATGTTTCCATTGTGGCGAGCAGGGCCACATAATTAAAGATTGCCCACGCCGACAGTCACGGGCTCAGCCTCAGGGGAGCAGGCCCCCAGTTTGGCAGACTTCTCAGCAGAGGTCTTCACAAGCTTCGGCATCTAGACCCGCACGGCCCACTCAGACCACACAGCAGCCTCGCCAGGCAAACAGAGCCGGGTCTTTGCCTTAACAGAATGGGACGCACAGGCATCAGACGATGTTGTGCAAGGTATGCGAGAATTTCTAAAGTGTTCAAGTATGAAATGATGAGTGCTATAAGTATACGTATAATCACTTGTATGTCATGCTACCTATACTCTATGTATGTTGCTGAAACCCGCTGATATAGTTAATTACAATGCACAGGCGTATTGCTAGTGAACGAGTGTCTAGCTCGTGTGTTGATCGACACTGGATCAACACATTCTTTTGTATCGCCAAGCTTTGCCAAAGGTTTTGAGTCTAAGCCGAGTCGCCTACGTCACGAGTTAACCATTTCGACTCCGCTTGGCAAGTCAGTTGACACAGACCGAGGATATCGGAATTGTATAGTTCAAGTCGGGCAGTATGAATTGCCGATTGATCTAATCATCCTTGAGTTCCAGGACTTGGACTTCGATGTTATTCTCGGGATGGATTGGCTAGCTGCACACCATGGGCATGTGGCTTGTTTTGAGAAGATGGTGAAGTTCAAGCCAGAAGGCGTCAAGCCATTCCACTTTCATGGACTTCGGAGGAGAGATATAGCCCGTCTAGCAGCTCTAAGTCTTGCAAATCCAGAGGCACGAGACTCCTCAGCCATACCGGTTGTGAGTGAGTATTTGGATGTGTTTCCCGAGGAATTACTAGGGTTACCTCCAGATAGGGAGATAGAATTTGCAATAGAGCTTGCTCCTGGAACGGCTCCAATTTCTAAGGCTCTGTACAGGATGGCCCCTATTGAACTGAAGGAATTAAAGGAGCAGATAGAAGAGTTGCAACGGCTTGGTTTCATCCAACCAAGTGTGTCACCATGGGGAGCACCGGTACTCTTTGTGAAGAAGAAGGATGGGTCGATGAGGATGTGCATCGACTATAGACAGTTGAACAAAGTCACCATCAAGAATCGATACCCCTTGCCACGAATAGATGATTTGTTCGACCAATTGAAAGGAGCAAGGTTCTTCTCCAAGATTGATTTGTGGTCCGGCTATCATCAGTTGAAGATCAAGGCCGAAGATGTGCCAAAGACTGCCTTTAGGACTCGGTACGGGCACTACGAGTTCCTAGTTATGCCTTTTGGTCTAACAAATGCACCCGTGCTGTTTCACTGGATTTCGATGACTCGGGTTTAGCAAGCCTTACTCGATACCAATTGTGTTATCGTCTTGTCTACTGACATCCTTATTAGATTCTCCGACCAGGGAGGATTCATGATCGAGATCTTCGCCTTCACTCTCGACACTCTTCGGAGCAAACTATACGCCAAGTTGAGTAAGTGCGAATTTGGTTTTGTGAGAAGGTGGCGTTCCTTTGGCCACTGTAGTATCTGGCCGATCGGTATTTCAAGTAGACCGCGCATAAGATATGAAAGTGGTGAGAAATAGCAGGAGAGAACCCCAAAAGTCGATCTTACCGAGATCGCCGCTCTCCTCGTATTTAGTGCAGGATACTATGGGAGATTTCGTAGAGGGATTCTCCAGCTTAGGTGCTCCCCGCCAACCTGTATTTGACACGGAAAAATGCTAAGTTCACTTGGAGCGATAAGTGTTAAAGCGAGTTCAACGGAGTTGAAGAAGAGGCTTACTATCTGCCCCACCCCCCTTCCACAGTGGCCGCTCCTGGTAGATGGAGGTTTCGGGGTTTAAGTGATGCCGCCCGAATGTTGGGGCTAGGATGGGGTCTCTTATGCAGCGCTGGGAATGTCATCGCCTACGCTTCCGGCAATTAAAGATCATGAAAAAACTATCCCACTCACGATTTGGAGTTTGGCCGCGGTGGTTTTTGCATTAAAGATTTGCGGCCTTAACCTTTTGGGGAAGAGTTTTAATTTTCACGGATCATAAACCGGCTTAAAATACCTATTTTCCCAAAGGAGTTGAAATGCGACAGCGCCGATGGATGAATTCTTGCAGACTATTGAGTGTTCGAT
>JABCRI010000914.1:0-24687 GCA_015143295.1 Tetracentron sinense
TCCCCTGAAACGTATTTTATCCTTGTTTTGGACACCCCTGTTACCCAAACCAAATTTGTACTTAATTGCTATTATTTCCTCGGATCCAAGTGAGCCTTATATTATTTCCAATGATGAACAAGTAAACTAAAAGACAATGAAATAAAATCCAGGCTATTTAATACTCGTTGAGGAAATGAACTCTTTTGGGGTGCCAGAAACATGTTCATATAAATTTAAAGACTTTTAAAGAAAAATGAACACAAAAAAGAAATTACATTTTTTTGTTTTAACTTCTAAAGCAAGCAGACCTGTTTTGTTTTTCCAAAATGTCTTCTTTCATTTTTGTGAACGTGCTTCTGTTGCCCAAATGCAACAGAGAGAAGGAAAGGGGATCATTACACACATTAAATCTTTATTTAGTTTATTCTTTTGTGCATGCCATTCAAACTGGTCTCTCTCTCTCTCTCTCTCTCTCTCTCTGTGACAAACGACTCCTAAAAATGTGTCTGTCCCCCAGAAACGTTTCTCAGAATAATAAAAACAAAAAATGGCCTCACTGTTTTTCTTTGTCCAAAAAGAAGATTTGGAAGGATCCCCCAATGCCAAAACTCAAAACCCAGCGAATACAGTGACAATAAAAACCTGATTGGTAATATATCATTTGCATTAGGCACCAAATATAAAATAAATGGTATCTATTTATGTTCGATTGCAATCAATTCCACATTCATTAGTTAACTTTTTCATTATGTTGGAGCTCCTTCATGGTGGAAAATGGTTCTATCACTTCTAATTAATTTTTCCTTCAGTGATACAATCACTTAGAACTAGTAAGAACTTGCAACAAAGCAACAACTTTCCAAAAAAAAGTGTCATTTATTTCTTCCTTTTCATTTGGAAATGATTGGTTGGAGCTGATTAATATGGCAATATAAGTTTTATCAGACTAATACGGAAGTTATATTTTCTTCTATATTGTTCATTTAGAGACAATCACAGGGGATCTTGACAAAAAAGGAAAAGAAAAAAAAAGGCAAGAAACCATTAGTCCAAAAGAAAAGGTGGGCCCTGGCTTACACGTTTCAATGGCCGAGGATACTGGCATGCCCCGGGAGAACCATAGTTGACAGACAAAATGTTCACACCGTCCTGTAATAAAAGATTGAAGGGAAGAATTATGAGGTTGGATGAAGTTTCACCACCCAGTGCATATATGTCATACAATGACAAGTCATTTAAACTATAAAATATGTATTGCTCTCAAGCATCAACAAATCATACGGATGCAAAAGGAAATCTCAGGTATGGAACTGTATAATAAACTACTTAAATGATCCATCAACCTAGAAAGATATACTCAGTGTAGTCAAAATGCCTCCTAGGCAGCGCCTAGGCCACCACCGCCTCACCTAGCCAGGACCCCCATCGCCTAGATCATCATCCAGGCAGGCACTCGTTATATTATATAATATAAATTAGTGGGTGGCACGTGCGATGCACATGAGAGCGAGGGGAAGGAGTTAACGACACCCGATTGAACTCGCTAGTGGCACGTGCAATGCACGTGAGAGCGAGGGGAAGGAGTTAACCACAGTTAATAGGAATTAAAGGGGGCATGTGTTAAGTGTGATTGAAATCTCCCAAAGGTCAATCGTGATTGGCTGTGATTCTTAATAGATAGATGGCAAGGGGTAGTTTAAGATTTAAAGTAAAACATTAAATCAAAGGCAAGGCTAGTTTGGAAATTAAAGTAAAACATTAAATCAATGTATTGTTTTTATATAAGGGTAATTTGAGAATTTCAGAAAAATCATCTACGCATGCCTCTCGCATTATAATAGTAAAGATAGAAAAGTAAACTTTAGTCGCCTAGGTATTGCATCGCATCGCCTAAGGAACCCCCTATCGCCTAGGCATCTGACTACACTGGATATACTTTGTGTATATGTTTTCATAATTAGAAAGTTAAGGTTCAAATTTGACTACCAAAAGGATCATGCATCACACAAGTATCTCTTCCAATTATTTCTAGTTTAACCTCTTGATATGTCATTATACACAGAGAAGTGGTAAAAATTTTATTACTCCACCTAAAGCACAATAAATAATGGCTGATACAATCATACAAGCAATAAATAACGAGTGAGATTGGATGATACTTTTATGCTATAATAAATCAATACATTCCTTTCCTAATTCTTCTAAGGAAGCACCCAGAGATACAATTCAGATCGTTTTCAGATAAACCACTTAATCTATCTCTAAATTCTTTCATAAACAAGACAAGGACAACACTTTGGAGCCAATTATTACCTTTTACTATTTTGCCCCAAGACCATTACCTTTGTTGCACAGGTATGATTCAGAAGCAATAATGGATGGGGGTTTGGAATAGGGGCGGAGCCAAGATTTTTGGCCAGGGGGGGCTAATGGTAAGGTGTGGGGGTTCGGGAGCATAGCCCCCGAAAAAAAAAAATTAGTGCCAAGTTTGTGGGTCATCTCGTCTCTTTGTCCGTTGGTAAAGAATATAGTTTTGAGTAGTGATGATTAGCGGACCGGCTGCTTAACTTACCGTCGTGTCCTCGCCCCTTTTAACACTCCTTTAATCCTAATTAAGCTTATCAAAATTAAATTTAAGATTTTTATTGTTTTTTTCTTCTAAAAACTAGGTTGGATTGCTTAACTCTATGGGTGAGTGAATCTTAACCACAATTGGTGAGTGTTAAAGAGGGCCGTGGACCAATGAAGACCGGCCATTTCATTACATGATGGAAAACACCGGTAATTTAAGCATTTTCATATGCCTACGCCATTTTAAATTAAATAATATAAATATATAAAAAAAAATTTATTCTCAAAATGTTCAGGGGGGGGCTTAGATCCCCCACCACCACCCGGCTTTGCCCTTGCTCATTGGCCACGCCCACATTACACTTTACAATTAAAAAAAAAATCCCAAAGTTGAGGGGGGGCTTCAGCCCCCCCTGGGCCCCATGTGGCTCCGCCCCTGGTTTGGAAGTGGGAGAGGAAAGGATGTCCTCTAAAAATTTAGGTGGCAAGAACACCTAGAAGCGCCCACTTAATTTGAAAGAAAAAAAAAATGTAAACTATTAATATGTATTGAATATAATATTAATGTTAACCTTCTTTCCCTGATAAGTATAAACAAAAAATTAGCTTAAGTTACTTCCGCAAAAAAGAAGATAAAATTTTCTTATATAATAAAAATAAATTAATTAATGATCATATTCCATTTTTTTTAAAATAAGATGAGTAGAAATTACTTATTTATTATTTTTTTTAATCAATAATTACTTATTTATTAATTGAATTAATAAGAGTTCAGATTTCTAATACAAATTGGGTACAATGACAATAGAAAACTGTGAATAGAGACAGACAGAGCCAGTTACGTTGGTGACAATGCTGGTGACGAGAAGTCCTGATTTCCCACTGCAGAAGAAGTTGCAGATAGAAGATTAATAGAACCTTGGATTGACAATTTCTGCATTATGGACTTGTAGAACTGACAAAGGCCTCTCCAAAATGACCAATTTTAACTGCCTTGAGACCCATCATGTGAACTGAGTTTATGAAACACATGCACAGATATTTAAACTAGACGTATTGAATGAACAACACAATCCCTCATCTGTCTATATAATAATTTAAATATAGTTGCACTTCACTGCAATGTGCTTCCCCTTGAAACTTATTTCAGAATTTTAACAAACTCATCACAGAATAATTGGTGTCTGGAAGACCTTGAAGCTCTCATTTTTCACTATCTCCACCAACAAAATCTGTTTGCTTTCCCAATGAAGTCATGCCTCCTCTTAACTTTGATGAACTTCAAATGCTTGCTCACCAAGTCCATCAAGGGACCAGGAATTGTTATAGGAAGGCTGAAGTGGGTTATGATCTTAAGCAAGTAGAGGAACAAAATCACTCAACCAAAAGGAGAGGAATGAGAGCACTTTCAGATGAACGACTATGAAGGGGTGGGTTCTGCTGCTGCATTGTTGGTTGGTACTGGTAGGCCTTGAAAGCAAAGAAAGTAGGCGGCACTCTCTTTGTCGGGTATGCCAGGGGGAATCAGGTTTTGTGCCTTCCTGCACTTCTCTACCGAACAGTATTTTCGATTTTGAACCGGGAACCACATCATAGGTCTCTCATGGCCCTTCTCCATAGCAGGAAAGGGAAGTTGCAGAAGAGTATTTGTTACAAACTATGGCGCCTTTTCTAGATTACATAGAAGTAAGAAACGGAAGCCATGCAAATATGCAATGTCTCATCAATTATACTTAAGGTGTTGACTTGAATGTAAGGGTCAAAGAATGATGTATAATGCAGAAAGATGAACCATCTGAAGTTGGTATCATCAATTATATTTGGTTCTAGAGACACTTGAAATTTGTTTCAGGACAGAGGCCGTAGCACTGACAGCAAAGAGACAGCGATTGCTCATGTAGGCATGGAAGATGAAAAGAGGAAGTGATGTTGACAAGCCGTATGGCCTCAAAATTTAAAGCCCCAGGCCTAGAAGGGTCTACAGCCTCCTACCTGTTGTTGTGGATGAACTTACTACCTGTTGTTGTGGATGAACTTATGGAAGAAGAGAAAGTCACTTCCTTGTGAAGACTTAATACACTCACTATGTTTATAAGAGTAGTCATTCCTATTCTCCTAAGCTCTCGCCATCTCAGTGAGATGACCAGCTTCTGGAGACTGTAAATCATATGCAACTATAAGATCTGAAGTTGGAAACTGTCTGTAACCATGTCCTAGTGGATCTAGTCACACTTTTCAGAAGGATCCATCTATTCAATCACTACATTTTATTGGTTTCAGCATAAAAGGGTTGCGAACTGTTCATAGTGCTACAAAAGTAGTTCAACCACTTGACTCTGAAGCTTGGGGAACTTATAAGCTTGGATCCAATGATAAAGAAAGGTGGGACCATAAATTGAAGTCAAGCCAAAGCTTTGGATGGTTAGAAATTGTGGACATAACTCTGAATCGGATCAATCAATATACCATTTGATCCTATTGGTGATAATGGAATTCCTTTGCAGTTATTTAATCAACACAAGGATCATTGATCAGATCTGATTGCTAACCAATTCAAGAAGAGAGGTATGATTGTGTACCGGATCACCCATACTCAAATCAAGCACTCGTACACCAGATCAGTTGAATTGCCATAAACAATAAGAAATCGAATGTGAGGAGTTAATCAGAAGATCTTGAACTTAGAAGTAAGACAAATCCAAAAACTTTCTTTTATTGGTAGGCTAGTGCCAATAGTTCCTTTGAATGACATATTTACCAAGTGTGAACAGGCACAATTCATGACAATTATATTAAAGGTATCAGACCTTCTGCTGGAAAGGTCCGAAGAAATCGACATTAGGACAGGAAGAGGCGTGAAAAAGTGAAAAAGTAAAAAAGAAAATAGAGAAAAAAGAGAGAGTAAGCAAAATGGCACTAATAGTACAAGATCTCCAGCAACAAAGGAAGAAAAATTAGATAGTAAGATTTTTTATGCCGGGTGCAGGGGAGTCGATAGCAACAGGCTCTACAGCCATCTAATTTTCACAGGCCTAAGAAACCAGCCCCTCGTGTCCTGCATTAGAAAGGGGCCTCCCTAGACCTTAAAGGTATGCTTTTAGCCTAATTTTTCCAATTCTAGTGCTCTAAAGCATGAGATGTGTAAAAATTCAGTCCATAGAGAATACAAGGTGCATAGAAAATGACGAGGCTTGCAAGGTTATTATGCTGCTTAGGATGTTATGGAAGCATTAATGTCAAAGGTCAAAGTTTTCGCGGGCTTGGAAATATGTGCATAAAAGAGGTGCATACTAGACCAGTAGTCTATTACAAGGTCTAGTTACAGTCTGTCCAAAATATGCTAATATTTGTTAATTGGCAATTTGACCATGTGGTCAGTTTGATACAGGCTGCAACAGCATGAGAAACCCCAAAAGACAAATCACTACAAATACTTCAGGAGAAATATAATGTTACACAATAGATGAAATTGCTAACTATAGGATTGGAAATTACCGTGTGTATAACAAAATGCTCATCCAAACCGTCCCGTGGAAGACACCTCTGTAATGAAACAAAAGGGTTGTCAGTGCAAGCAAAGAGAACAGCTGTTAGTCAAAAAAGAAGTACGGCATTAATTAGCACAAAAGGAAGTCTGGACACTTTGATATGGTGTCATTGTTTTAGGGGATTCTCTTCCATTTGATATAATTTATACGCTATTCAGTTACCAGTTAAAAATAATAATAAAAGGAAGTGGACACTCCACAAGGAAGGTATTTTAATGAGAAAATGTGAGGACAATCTTCCAGACCCAAACTAAACTGCTCGCATCCTCCACCTATGATTCCTCTGATTTCAAGCTTTATTCTGTATTTCCTTAGTCTATCACTAAATATCACTTGTTAGTTGTTATACAGAGGGTAATTTTTTCTGAGTCTTCTCCACTTGCTTTCGTTTGGCCTGTAAACCAGTTTAAAAGAATGGCAATGTGCCTTACCTATAAAAATTGATTAAAACAAGGATAACTAACCATTTTCATTCATAAAACTTACTCTATTAGTTTTAATCTTCTGAGATGAAGTTCATACAATCCTAATATCTGGTCACAATAGCATTTACTTCAGTCCTTATCTGTTTCTTGATAGATGTGCCCGCATTTGAGTATTTAAATGCTTTCCCATGAAGACACAGCTGTCTTTTACCAATCCAAATAAGGATTATTACATGCAAAGCATTTTCACTGATAGGTGAACTAAAGAGATATACAACAACAAGAAAGAAAAGTACAAATAAAAACTACACAAACTCAAAGAAGGAAGCACCCGCAACTCATCAAAATTCATCTCTAATCAACCCCGAGGCTACAATCATGGTAAAAATGTTCAAGCAGTTCTTCTCATGTGGGGCAGCAATGTTATCAAACGCCCTCCTATTTCTCTCCTCCCAAACACCCCTAAAAGGATTGTTACAAATCTCCTGAGAAATACCTAATTTCTCCTGAGAAAAACATCTAAAGTTAAAACTCCGTTTTTATCGCGCTATGTTAAAAATCTCCCGAGAAATTCAATTTTCTCTTTTTATCACGTAAATATCCCGAGATTTAGCCGAAATTCTAAAAATATATCGAAAAATACCCAAATATTGTTGGTTTGATGAATTGATAAATTAGTGATATATATTACTATATTTTGTAATTTTAATTATTATTTTAATTATTGCCAAGATTTAGGCGAGAAATACCCAAAAAAACCTCCATATTTGAAAATCTCCCGAAAAAAATCTAGCCGATAAAAACCCGAGAACAAGATTTGTAACACTGCCTAAAAATAAGCCCTTGCAAGAAACCTCCACACACACCACATGCAAAAGGTGAAGAGTTATGTAGAAAATCTCGATTTATGCCATCCTTAGGTCAATATGGGAAGAGAGGAACAGAATTTTCAATGATAAATCTATTCGGTGCCTTTTCTTTATAAAAGATGAAAATTCTGATAAAATCAATGCAAGCATTCAATTGCGGCCTTTTCTAGAATATAACAACATTTACTGCAGAGAGCCCCCCCTTCCCATAGCTATTTTGGCATGTCAGATTGATGTGCATTGTGTCCCAAAAAAATCAATAAGCACTAATTAATATGTAATATTATATATAGCTGACCTCAAATTGGGTCAAGTATATGATATATGGTGGGTATTGGGTTGGATCAGGTACCCCAAGGCATCAACCCAAGCCCAACCCCACATTACGTCATGTTGAGATTCTCAAAACCAATCCCAACCTAAAATCTGAAAGGTTCACCCTAAGCCGGACCATTAATTAGATTGGGTTCTGATTGGGTCGGGCCGAGCCCACCTGCATTGCATCCTATGTGCATGTGTCTATCACATTTAAGAAATGGTAGGACCGATGATTGCTTCTTTCATTGAATGAATCTCTTGATTTAGCCAAATGTGAGTCCGGTTGTTTTGATGATTTGGATCTATGAGAGTTTGTGCAGCATGACAATGACAGATTTATAAAAAGAAAAATAAATATAAGGAGTTGATCACTAACTTACTGCTTTCACCGACGAAATAACATGATCCTTCCCAGGAGGGCTCAAAACATTAGACGGTAACCTTATCCTATAGAACTCATCATCTTTCAGTAGATTCTGCAGGAAGTAGAATTTGATATCTTAAATCATTGTTGGATGCAAAATGACAGCAAGAAGAATGCGATCAGAATGGAAGAGATATTACTTCAAAATTTTCCTTCTCCTCTTCAGTAAAAGCATTCCTTGAAAATCGAAGCTTGGTGAGAGTCTGATACAAGTAAAATTTCATGTCAATCCAGAAATATTTGTCCCGAGGTAAAATAGAATATCATGATAGTAGAGGAAGAATTTTTGGGGAAAAAACACTTATAAATGCTGAGTTATAAATTCAATTCAAAA
Source organism: Tetracentron sinense (assembly GCA_015143295.1). Classification (NCBI taxonomy): domain Eukaryota; kingdom Viridiplantae; phylum Streptophyta; class Magnoliopsida; order Trochodendrales; family Trochodendraceae; genus Tetracentron; species Tetracentron sinense. The sequence goes on from JABCRI010000914.1 coordinate 8,472, forward strand.
CCATTAAAAATGCAAAAGAACAGCTTATCTCACTAATTCGCTGATAATCCTTACTGAGCTGAGAGAGAGACCACAAAAATAGGTCCAACACAAATGTTAAAAAGATGATAATCGAAAGTACCAATCTTCGTAAGAAATACTAAATTGAGAACAAAAATAAATAAATTATGCAACAACAAAACAATCATATTAAGGAGCTACTAAAAATAATGTGAATGATCGAACGCAACAATTCAATCAAAAGATTTAAAATGCAAGTAATACTGGAATAATTATCGCCAACTCATAACGATATCAGGAAAATAAGCCAATAAAAATCATCTCCCTACAAAAACAAAAACAAAACCAAAATATCGGTCAAAAATAAAAAAGAAATCAAGAAAGGAAGTAAATTCTAACCCTAAATCAGTTCAACACTGAAAATCCACAAAACCAAAACCAAATCGACTCAAAAAATTCAAATTAAAAACAAAGGAAAACCAGATCAGGAAAAGGAAGTGATTTCCAACACCTGTCCGCCATGATTCCATGTCTTGAGGCGAGCAGTGAAAAATCCAGCAGGTGAGAAATCGGAGTCTCCAAAGGCATGATCAAGCGAGAACTGGATCTTGGAGTCCGAATCTTGATCAGAAGATCTCTTTCTGGTGGTGGTCGTCGTGGGAGTGAGAGTGGAAGGAGGAGGAGATCGATTAGGGTTTACGTAGTGGAGATCACGAGGAGGTCGTCCTCCTTCGAGACCGAACTCCTCGTCGTCTTGAAGAAGCTCGTCCGATTCAAATGAAGCAGACGACAGAATCATCAAAGATAAGCAGATGCAGATACCGAGCAGAAATTTCTCTCCGTCTCTTTTCCCCATTTTTTTTTATCAAGATTTTTGCAGACAAGAGAAAAGAGATGGATTTACATGGGCTTTGGAGTATAATAAGAGCAATTGTACGGCACTCTCGCTTGAAGCGCGTGCTAAAGTTTTTTTTTTTTATATAAATATATACTAGCAAACACCCCGTGTGATGCACGGAATAAAATTTGAGATTAGATGTAAAAAAATTTAAAAAAATAAGAAAAAAATGAATAGAGAATACTTAAATATTATCAAAATAGAAACACTCGTATAATTAGAAGATAAAAATAATTATAATTAATAAAAGGTCGGCGAACCGTAAACTCATAGGTCGGTTGTTCAAGTCCCTCTCTTAATGCCTCACGAGGCTTGTGATGTGGGTCTCATGGGGGTTAGGGGATTAGTTTGGCATTTGCTGAAATACCCCTAACTTGAAGAAAAAGAAAAAGAAGGAAACCACATAGATAAAGTAACAAATACAATAAGAGATATGTAACGAATATTCATTATGAAACATGTCAAATAATTATGAATGATATTGTGACAAAATCACAAAATGTTGTAAGTATTCTTCAAAATTGAATTATATCTGCAAGAAATACGATAAGAATAAATTGTTATAACTTGTGTTGTGGCAATAGTTTGCTCTACAAATAAGTAAATAAATTGATTGTTGTGTTGATTACAGTACCTTTCAAATTTTGTTGTTGTTTATGCTTGACCCGACATGTCTTTCTATTGTGCGCACTTCTGGATGTGATCGCATGGTCCCTTTTTTCTTGTAAAACTGTTACAAACATAATGTAAATGTGTTGCTTGGTTAATATGTTAATGTATCAGTATTTCAATATATAAATAAATACATCAATTGTATTTATATAAAAGTTAAAAATTACCTTTTTCAAAAAAAATTTAATCGTTTTGTCTAATCTTGTCCTGGAGTGAAATGTACAAAGATAAATTGTTAACAGATAAATAGTAAACATTAAATTTTTAAAAAAATACTAATATTAGTGTGTGTAAACTTAGTTATGCATGACCATTTTTTTAAAATGTGTCTCACTTGTAAGCCAGCGCGACACTGTGGAGAAGTATTAGTTGATTTAGATTCAAATAGTAGAAATTGAAAATATTTGATAATAAATATTTAATATTCATATAAATATAATATAGATAGGGCATACATTCATATTGTCTTTGTTCGCGCAATAAGTGATGTTCTTCCTGTTACATTTGAAATTTAAAGATGTTATTATATTGATGTTATATAAGAACTATATTAAAAAATAATACATTTACTTACTGTTCATATAGCTTGTTTCTCCACTCTCTTAGAATAATATTTGAAAAGATAGTTGTGTTTGTTGTAACTGAGCAACCTCATCCGTGTGTAAATATCCGCAAGCGTACATCCTTTTGATTTGCTTGTAAAATCATTTCATTGCTACATTTTAAAATTGACAACAAATATTATCAAAATGTTAGTGGGTTAAATTAACATCCAATTACACTGGAAAGTCAATTTAATATGAAATAAATAATGCAAACGATTTCTAATGTCAACCCTTAAAGAGCCCAAATATAATCTCTAATTTCATTTATATGCTAAAATCAAAATCAATTCCAATTTTAGAGACATTTTGGGTAAAAAAATTGTGAAGAACATGTCGGTGATAGAAACACGAGGGATATTTTGTGATCCAAAAAGCTTTAGGGCATTTTGGGTATATAAACTTTAGGAACATTTTTTTAATAAATAAAATAGAATATGTGCAAACTTGATGAGAACTTTTGTTTTAAAAATTTGTGAGAGATATTTGGGTATAGAAATATGACTTATGACATTTCGGAACTAAAAAAATATTCAAGACAATGTCTTTAGGAAAAAAATTTGAAGGCATTTTGTGTATAGAAACTTGACTTAAAAGGCATTTTGAGAATAAAAAAAAATTTAGGGACATTTTGGTCAAAAGAAAAAAAAATATTTTTAATAATAAAGAGACATGATCCAACTGGACAGGTAGAATCAGGAATCGGTCATCCAACTTGTTCGACGATCGGTTCAGTTATGAAAATATTGATTTATATATTAATAAATGACAAATTTAGAATTAAATTAAATTTTAATGACTTTTTAAGTCCCCTATATTAATAAAACTAAATTTAGTAAATTACAATTTTAGAATTGAGCTAAAATTCAATCAACGTTTTCTACCCGATCGTTCTCTTTATATTGGTAAATAATATATATATATATATATATATATATATATATATATATATATATATATATATATATATAAAGTGTAATTATGAAACTAAGTTAAAATTTAATTAAAATTTTAAAATAACATTCCATTGGTATATTAGCGAAAGGATAGTTCGTAAAATATCATTGTATTTTATATGAGTAAATTGAATTTTTAAATGTAAGTAAAATTAATTTTATATTTTGAAATCATGCAAGCAAATCGTAAATTGTAGTGTTGAAAATAAATAAAATTTTAAGCAAAATTTTGTACTTACCCATCTTCATAATCTTTATATTAGTATATATATATATATTATTGAAAATTAGCGACAAAATTTCCATTAATATAAAGTGTCTGAGAAACGAATTTCTAATATTTGTTAAAAAAAATCGAAAACATAAACTAAGCTTTTATTTAAACTTTTGGTTAAAAACAATTAGATAATAGGATGCCTTTTCCAAAAGTTAACTTCATGATTCGTCTGCTAAAAGTCAAACATCAACAAAGTTTTTTTTTTTGCTAGAACATAAAAGGACTACTATCATTAAATGGACAAGACTACACTGCAGGGAATAGGTTTTTTTTTCTTGGTGTCAAATCATCTCCGGTGATAACCAGATTTGGCAAATCCGGTTATGACCCCTAGAGGTCGCCACGTGTCTTCTTTTACACCCCTTAATCGTATTAAAAAAAATAAAAAAATGGGTGGGTAAACCCTAGAGGTGAGTGAACCTTACCCGCAGTTAAGGGGTGTCAAAGGAGACACGTGGCGACCCCTAGGGGTGATAACCGGATTTGCGAAATCCGGTTATCACCGGAGATGATTTGGCTCCTTTTTTATTAGCTTTAAGAAATGAAATGTTTGGATCAGAGCAGGCTTAAGTTTCTAGGAAAAGAAGCCTACTGAGGGGTTTTCTTCCTTATACTCGGGGGTTTCCTCCCGCTGACACTAATACTATGTTTGGTTGCCGAGAAAATTGATGAAAACATGGAAAAGAACAGAAAATTTTGGATTTTTAATACAATTTGTAGTTGAGTTTTGTCTAAATTTCTTTTCTTTTCCATGTTTTTACTTATTTTCTCGACAACCAAACATAGGGTAAGTGATTCAGGCTCTCGGAGCTCGGGTGTTCGCTTACGATATTGAAATCTTTTACGAAAGGAGATGGGCAAAAGACAATTGGTACAAAAAGAATGAATATATTCGTCTGGAGGAAGATAGGGATGTGGATGAATCTAAGTTATGTTGAGGCATGGCAACCAAGCTGATGGTGTTGAGTGAGTTTTTCTTTTCTGTGTGATTACAAAGCATCAAATCCCTTCCATTCTCTTTTTTTTTTAAAAAATATTTTATGTTCCCTGATGGATCGATCCACCAACTCAATGGAGTTTAGTTGAATCAACCGAGTAGCGAGCTTTAGACAGATTTATTGTATGGCCGATCTGAGTTTCGAGTTAACTTGGTTTTTTTTAAATACTGTTTGATACCAACCATGTCAGTCGTTTCATTAATTATTGATGTTAAAGGGAAAAACCACATATAGAGATAAGAGTGATGGAATTACCTATTGGGTTTGTCGGCACCAAGATGGGTGAACAATGGAAGTGCAGGATGACGGGAATGCAGCATCTTCACTTGGGAAAGCAAATGGAAGTGTAGGATTGATGCGATGCAATGCGCACAAAGAGAGAGAGAGAGAGAGTGAGAGAGAAGGGAATGAAAGGTGCAATGGAAGATCAAAGTATTGGTGGAAGGGATAATTAAAGTTTGGAATAGATGTGTCTTATTAAGAACAGATGTCTGTTTAATCAGAGAAAGAAATCCAAAGAGTTGCGTCCCCTAAATATCTAACTTGGCTTCATCAGTGAAGAAAGGTACACATGGTGGTGATTCGGTTGGAGAACATCTCATTTGTATTGTGAAGTATAGGGATGTGATGCTTGGAGAACCCTGGTGATAGTTGGGGGAAAAACGGTGAATTAGTTGGACTCGGGAAAACAAAAAGTTAGAATAAATACGTGGTAGAAAATGGATGACTTGACAGGCTCAGAAGAAAGGAAAACATATGTGATTGTTCAATGGAACAAATGTGTCTGTTCAGGTTTCAAGAACCGGGGTGATGGTTGGGGGAAAAACAGTGAAGTTGTTGGATTCGAGGATATGAAAAGTTAGTAGATACATGGTACGAAGTGAAAGTGGATGACGTGGCATGCTAAGAAGAGAAGAAAACATTTTGTAATAGTATTAGGTAATAGATGGTTGGACATATCGATAAAAAGGATGAGCCCACTGCTTATGTAAGCTCGGCCCATTAAGTCCCAGAACTAAAGATCTGAGCCCAATCCAGTCTCAAGCCGAAAGAAGTCATTGAACTGAGTTGGACGTTTTGATTTACTGTTTGGCTGCCCTATTTTTAAGTGATTATCTGAACATTTTTTTAAAGGGCTATTTTGGTTATTTGAAAAAAATATTTTAAGAAGTCTCTCTCAAGCTTAATGGATCTTGTAGGCCTTAGTGGATGCAAACTTGGTTGCCTATAATAATTTTCATAGTCTTAAAGGTCTGTAAGCGGTTATGCTCCACAATCACCCATTATTTTTATAATTAATTATTATATAATCACTTATAATGGGTCGAACCAAACACTATTATTGAAATATAATATGGACATAAACAATTAAATCTCAAATAAGTGCTTATTTTAATCCAAATCAAACGAGCCCTAAGTAATCCAAGGCCAAGACTAGACCATAATCTATTCTAGGCAGCCAAAGCACGACCAAACAGGGTTTGGCTCAGATGACAGTCAAGCCAGCTCGACCCATATGTACCTCTGCCAAGTACCAAACACTCCACCTTACCTCATTATGGGAATGGGATGCTTTGAAGGTATGAACATTAGCAGCTATTAGCGGACCATAGCCTGGCAGCCGAATACAACTTCCTACTAGATCACATGGCGAGAAGAAAATGTGATATTCATGAAAGGGGCAGAGCCAGAATTTTATCCAGGGGCAGACAATAGTTGACTGAATGTGTCATGTTGGTGAAGAATTTTATTGTAGGGACAGACAATGGTTGATTGAATGTGTGTCATGTTGGTGAATTTGTGGAGATTGATTATGCGAACACAATATTCTAGGTCTAGGGTTTAGGGCATAGCCTCAAATTTGTTTTTTGACAATTAAATTTATAGGTCATTTGTCCACGTGCATATCATACATGTATTGTTTCTCATTATTTACCTGTTCATATCATATGACAATCATCTGTTAAATAATTAAATAAAATAATTAAAAATATATATTTTATTTTCAAAAAAATTAGGGGCATTTATCGCATGGCTATGCCCAATTAACTAATTTTAAAAAAAATCAAAAAGTTTAGTGGGCAACTACCCTCTTATCCAATTACTGCCTTATTAAATAATTAAACCCCATTGTATAAAAGATATTTCTTTATAAGTTCAAGGAAATTGGACCACAATCAATTGTAATAATTGAACCCTCCCCAAGTTCACTCACACCCACATGTCAACACATGTCCCTTTTAACTCCTATTAATTGTGGTTAAGATCTACCAATCTTTGGGGTTCAACAATATAATCTTGGTTTTTAAAAGATATATACATTAAAATATAACCCTAAGGGTTAAAAATTCTTAATAAGAGTTAAATGTTTTTTACTCACGTATCCCATAGGCCTCCGGCTTCCCATTGGCTCTGCCCCTGTTCATGTAAAGTACTATTTGTTTTTTGCTCACGACATAGCAAATGGGCTGAATGTTTTTACTCACAACATAGCAAATGGGCTGAAGATATTGACGTTGCAAAGTATCTCCTTGCCACATGGGACATTCGACATTCAACATTCAACATTCTTCAACATTCAGATTTGAGAGTCGGATAGCAAGATGACCTTGCGGTTGGTTATTAATTTTTCATTTATTAATTTTTCATTCATAGTTATATGGAAAAAGTAATCTTTTCAAAGGGGAGTAATAAATAAGCATGACCATTATTATTTGAGGAGTGCCAGTCGCTTTTACTCCAAATTTTTCCACTTACACAAGATTAAGTATAACATGTGGAGATGTTTGAAATTTTAACGGATTAAAAAAATAAAAATCAAGAAATGTTTGACATATGTTGGGATGTCAATGGGCCCAAGTTGCCCAACTAATAATAACTATGCTGAGTTGGAGCAGGCTCAATTTTAATCAGGTTGGGCCGGGCACAAGCCAAGCCTGCTAACGGTTCCAAGGTGAAAGAAAATTGTTTTTAGTGTTAAAATAAACGAGTTTTGTTGGGCTGAGCCATTGCATTAGAATTATAGTCAAATGGGCCTCAGGCCCTAGTGTTTAGCCCCAATTCTGGACAACTAGCCGGACCAGCCTGGTCCATTAACACACCCTTAGCTGAGTTGGGACGAGTCAATGTAGTTCATTTGTCATAAGGGTGTGAAAGAGGTTGCGAAGGAGTAGCGGGGAAAGAGCAGGAATACAAGAACTTTCAGAGAGGCCAACCAAATGATGGACAAACCTTTGAATCCCCATGATAGTGGCCAGACAATAACCAGGCCTTGGTCCGGGTCCTGATTCAATCCCAAACATGGTCATTCCCTCTCAAAATGAGTGGGTTCTGTGGGAGCTGTAGCTTGTGCTACTAGGGGTTCTCATTTTGAAACCCAAGGGCAGGTCCTTAGTGGTCCACGCCCCAATTTTAAATACTTTTTACTTTGGTTAGTATTTACTCACCCCTAGTGAAACATGGTTTTTCAACAAAAAAAAAAGCCAAAATTTTAGTTTTAATTTAGCTAAGTTTAACCGGGGTTAAAAGGGTGTTAAAAGGGACATGAGGACACGGGGTAAGATAGGAAAAGGACCCATGGGTCCGCTGAGCAGTGCTCTTAAAAAAAATCATTGATTTAAGTTTGGCCCATGAATATCTATTTGCGGGATGTGTCTAATCACGACACGTTTATGCATGACACTTGTACTACTGTAAGCCAGTGGCCAACCCAAATCCGATTGTCCAGCTTACACTTCAAGGAAAATTTTTGTAGTAGTGTTGTGCTTCTCTAATTGCTCTTGGATAAGTCAAAATTCTAATACAAAGAAATGCTACTTATCCAGTTATTCTAGGGGGAACTTGATAGGGTTAGATCCAAAGCCCGATCATATCAACTTGGGTCTAAGGGATAATCAGAGGGGTCAGGGTATTGGTATCCGACCCACATTGTTATTGATTGAGGGTCCCAAACTTCATACCAAAACCCAAATAACCGAGCTAGGCACCGGGTACCATTTGACACCCATAATATATTACAACTCCAAACAATATCCACCTGCCAATTGACATAGATGAGGGGTTGAAGCAAAGGAACTACAAATCTACTGAATAATTTTTGTTCTTAACAGATATGCTTAGGCATTGTAATTGATTATAATTTAGAATTACAATGCTTGGCTATTTGAACCATATTTTGTGTTGGCTAGCGTCCCGGGTTTGCTCCCTGTGGCCGTGTGTTCAACTCCCACTCCTTGACTTACCCTCTGTAGAGAAAATTTCAAGTGGATCAAGGGTCTAGTCCTTGGTTCGAAGGCCCTGGGACACCCTTCCTTACCAAAAGTAAAATGCTCGACTATTTGAACCATATTTAGAGTGGAAGTGAACAGAAACCCAAAGCCCCATTTGAACAATATTTAGAAACACAAAAATTAAGTATCTCATACAGAATAATGAGTTTCTCTTCTAATAAACTGGAATTCTAGGGGTATGGGAGAGTTGCAATGTGGTTATGAGCCACTGTTCCAATCCATAGCTTTCCATTCACCTCTTTAACTTCACTCACTAGTTTCATCACTTCTCCCTTTTGATCTTCAAGCACTTCCAAGATGTCTCCCTTTTCACTGAAAAGGGAAATAACTGTATACATATCCATCCCCATCAACCTTGCCAAGAAGCTCATTCGCAGCGGCAACCGAAAATAGATGCTCCGTAACCATGGGTTGTGAGAGAGGACCTCTTGTGCTGCCGTTCGACAACAATCTATCGCAACCCAGAATTGGCCTTTCTCGTTTAATCGGACATTATCTGGAAACCCCGGCAAGTCAGCCACAACTTCCACATCTCCTGTCCTCGGACCCTCCAGCCAATATTTCATTAGCCTGTAACATGTCATGAGAGTGTCAGTTATTACAAGCATTAACCATGCTGAATTCCACATAGCATGGATCCATGTCATGCATGCTCTTACACTCGCACGTGCATAGTAGATTCATGTATATATATAGGTAGAGAATATCCTTATTGTAGACATATACTAATAAAATTCTCTGATTTTTTCATAAAGTCCTAAATATTAAGCAACTTATTCATTCATTCAACACGATTAATTCACAAATTATTCATGACTTTTGAAAGAATGCATTTTCCGATTTAAACACGAATTATTCTCAAATTTTTGAAAAAGTCACCATTAAATATCTAATATATGAAACATATTTATTTATAGCATTTTCTCAAACTATTTCCAAAATTTTCCCAAGACGAATGGTTTTTGAACCATTCACTCACTTGGTAACTATGATGGTAGACACATAAAAAACACTCACGTACACGTACACGTACAGTTTGTGTCTCAGAGAGAGAGATTCTTAGACTTTAATATACCTGCAATTGGTGGTCTCTGTGAAGAGGAGAAAAGTTTGGTCCCGAGATAACTGTACTCCATTTGGAAATGCCAACCCATCGAGGACAATATGGGTAGTTTTAGTAGGAGGGTCATATCTAAGAAGCCTTCCACTGGCTTCTCCTTCCAGAAGAATGAAGAAGTGGTTCCTAGAGTCAAGCTCCAACAGTTATTTCCCAAAAAATAAAAAATAACTACATTACAGAGACAATCTAAAATGAATAAACACTTACACTCTGTTATATCTCTTGCTAGTATCTGTGAAGAAGATTGACCCATTTCTATGTATATCAAGGTCATTTGCAAAGAGGATGGGCTTCCCTTCCACATAGGTTGCCAAAGGAGTTGCAATTCCTCCTTCTGGCCCAACAACCATGAGCCCATAGTAAGCATCCGCTATGTATAAATTGCCACTTTTTCTATCGAACCTTAAGCCAAGAGGACGGCCGCATCGCTGCTCCCGCTTGAATTGCTTAGACGTAGTCGAATCGATACCATTAGCGCAGAGATCCTCTGACCTTTTTTACGCTCATTTTACAACAGTTAGCATGTGTCACCACTAAAACCAGCATTGTGTGTTTGGGAGTGAGTGAGTGAGTGTGTGTGGTTTAAAGTAGAGCTGTCAATGGATCGGATCAAGATCTGCATCCAATTTTGATTATATTAATGTATCTAAGATATTAACATTGAGTAGATCTGATTTGGATCGAATTTGGATCTTGAATAAATAATCAACTTTGAATTGGGCAATTCAAAAATCAATGGATCTTGGATCGGGTTCAGATTTTTCGGATTTTTAAACAGATCGAATTCAAATATAAACAGATTCAGTCTGAATTCGATCCGTTTAGTGCCCTAGTTTAATATGTCTAACTCATATTCACAACTCACCAATTGGGTGTAACAAGTGCAAATGTTTCCCATCCAACACTACCACCCATCCACCTCACGACTCGCCCATCCGCCAATCCAGTGTAAGGCCCTCGTCCGATAATATCAAATTCTAAAGACTCGGGGCCGTAGACTTCATTTACAAACTCCAATTTCCCCGATCCCAACCGACTCTGATTGTCTCTAGGCCACTTCTCCATGACTTGCTTGTATGGAGCAACATCGTGCTTTGTAGGGCTAAAGTCATGGCCTCCTAGGGGACCCAAATGAAAGGGGTCCATGAAAATGAAGCCCATGAACAGAACCAAGAGAAGGAGAAGTGGGTGTTGCAACAGTCCCTCATCTCTGAATGGGATTTTCTTCTCCATAGAGAGTATTCTGGTCACAAAGAGCTACAGAAGCTAAGGTGATTGCTAGGATTTTATGTGTTATAGGTTGAAGACATGCATTATGTGTGAATTGTAATATCTCAGTGGTTGAGATCTCTAAGGAGTAGGTTGGTTTCTGTTTGTCCTTGTTTTCCACATTCTTCCTTTGTGAGGAAACAAACATAAGGCCTCATGAAAGAATATCCACACTTATTCTGAAAACAAACTATGTTATTCTAAGCCAAATCCTCTCAAGATGGAACTTAAAATCCAATGATGTTGACAAAGGAACACTGATGAATGTTTTGTACTTTGTTTATATATATTCTTAACTTTTTTTCTAATTTTTTTTTTTTTTAAATATGAGATCGAACCTGCGAGCTTGTGGTCATAGTGTAAAACTAACCATTTGAGGCACAGGCTCAAGTCGAGCCAGTTGAGCTACTAGTCGTAACAGGCTCATGAAAGGCTACTAACCATATGAATGTGGATCCAGTACTGCTACACTGCTCTGAAACGACAAGGTGGTTGATTTGATTTCAACTTCTTCCTTGCTTGAATTTTATGTATTAGACGGGGAAAAGGTCTTTTTGGCCTACATGTCGCCGGAGGGGGTGCCCTTATCATTAAGGCATAGTCTTGAATAAGAAAATTGGTTAATAAGAGGACAATTTTCTCCTTACTGAGAGACTAATAAACCTGTGAATTCTCTTGCAAATCTTCAGGGATTGACTGGTAATATTTGATATCGTATATCATTTGCCTATTGTTTGGGACTGATAGAATTGTAATGATCTTCTTCCAATAAGCCCAAGGTTGATAGACCTCGAGCCCTTTTCACATCACCTCTATGCATAAACATGGTGCATACACCAAATCCTTTTGCGTGAGTGGTAGGGGTGTGGCCTTCAATGGAGGGAGGTATGGGAATCCCCCTAGGTATGAGTTGTAAGAGCTCCAATGCCCCCAGTTAACATCTGACCATACTGACCCTACTAACGTAAGTACATGATGACGGCACCCAAAAAAAAAAAAAAAAATCAATGTGCATGAAAATACACATTGCACTGTAGCTTCAAAGAAGATGGCATACGGGCGAGTTTTTTTTTGCTCATTTTCTCTCTTGGTTCTTTGCGAAAGAAAAATGCATTCTTCGCGAAATCTCTTTATATACATTTCTTTACATATTTGGGCTTTTTAGGTATGCATTTCTCTTCATTGATTCCAAGTTTCCTTCTTTTTCTGAAATATTCAAATTTCCGAGTGAATTTGGAGCATGTTTTGGTTATAAGTTTTCTTGATCAAAAGAAAAGAGGTGGTGTAGACGAGGGAGGGGTAAAAAGCCTACTAATGCACCTTGCTTATGACATGGAAAGGGGTAGAGAGATCAATCTAAATATTAGTTTTCAAAAGGGGAAATTATGTCCTAAAACGGCTCAATCCTCCTTGCAGCACTCTTGAGTTGAACCACATTCAAGCAGTCGGGGTGCTCAGTCATGCATCGTCAAAGAATTAGTGACTTCTCTCATTAGTAGCTAGAGTCAGTCAATAGGTACTCCCAAATCCTAACCCTTGAATTCAAATAGTTAAGGGTCTTAATTAGAATAAATGATGTGGCTTAGCTTCCTTTTTCAAAACTGTGTTACCTCAGCATTAATCTTGACTCTTGAAAGTTAGTTAGTCATAGACGGTGAGAGTATTTTTTGGGAGCACCCATAGACTGATTCTAGGTAAATCATCAAGGGTAATGGAGAGAGAGAGAGAAAAAAAAGGATCCAACAGATACCCATGGTGGAAGGCTCGAATTCTTTGACCGTGTCAAATTCTTTTGTATACAGCCATCCAAGCTTCTTTGTCCATTGAATTCTCCATCAACTGACTATAAATTTGTAGGAAAAAAAAGGTTTGCCACGTGGAAAATACATATGGAAGGGAGTATACCATTGGAAGCAAGGTGACAATTGTAAAAACCCTTTTGGGCCTATACCAAAGCAGCCACTAAAGACCCGGGAGATTTTAGATAAAAAAAATAGTGCCCCATGGTATACTCAGAGACAGCCAGCCTAACCTTCGATCGGTGCCCAAGCTGATTGATTGATAAGAAATTTACATACCATAATTCCACAAAGGCTCAGTTTGTTTCGCTGTAATAGCTGTAATAGAAGGAAAACAAATGAATTTCAGGAAAAATGTCAATTGTTCTAAAGAAAATACATGCAAAAAATGACATTTTTCCTGAATTTCAGTTGCTTACTCTTACTTTCATCAAAACAAACAGAGCAAAAGATACCTACCAAAAAAAAAAACAGAGCAAAAGATGAAGTGATTGGTGTGAATTACCAAGAAAATTACATAATAGGAAATTTCATTAGTTGAGTTGTTTTGCGGCGGCGGGCGACATTCTCCGGCAACCTAAGTTGTAGAAACTCCCGAATCTAAATAGAACTGAACGCTGCACACACAGAAAAAAGGAGATCCCCCCACAACAGAGCTGCTCTTGCAATTTCACCATTTTCCATTCCTTATACTGCCATATCTTATAACTAAAAGACTAAAAGCAACTCAGCACTCAAATCCCTCCAAGCCATCCGTACGGACTTTTGAATAAAGCCACACACCTACACAAAATGAAAGAATAACAATCAATGAACGGTCAAAATATCAAACCAACTAGGTGAATAGGCATTCTAATGCAGCGGCACATAATCCCTAATAAGAAATTCTCTTCCCTAATCTAGCTCAACCTTTACTCTCACCTCCACAACCACTTGTTCTTATCTAATTTTTTTTTTTTTTTTTTTGGACTGCTTAAACCTTGCATAATTGCAAATGTTAGTGGGGATAAGGATTATCGATGCTGAGGTAAGCTAGCAACTCCAAGCATCTCTCATCCGCTCTTAGTTTTTCTTATTACCATTAATGAAGGCCATAATAAAATTATCCATATTTACAATTATAAAATTTATTTAATTTAACTTCTATATGAACTATTGCAGAGAATTACAAGAGGATTCAACTTTTTTTTTTTTTTTTTTTTAGCAAGCACTTTTTTATCTCCAATTAAGTTAGATTAGTAAAAGTGTGATGGTGTTTACAACAAACACATTTAATAATAATAATAATAACTAATAAATTAAATAAACTAAAAAGATCTATCAAATTCTTTGGAGTCGTTGGCTCATATTACCACGATATTTTCGATCAATCAAATGTGACCCACCAGTTTCTACTTACAGTACTATTTTTTTATTCATCGATAATTAAGGTGGCATACAATACAGTAAACAAACGTCCAAGAGTGAACCACGGAAAAGAAAGGCAGAATGATCCTAACTACAACAAAATACTAAGGCTGAAATCGATCCCTAGATCCCCTTGTAACCCCCAAACACACCACACGACCAACTAGATGACGCCCTTTAGATTGTGATTTCGGAGTGGAGGCAGACCACCCTAGTTACGGTACGTCGTTGACATTTAAAGAAAGCATATAAATAATTGAGTGAAAACATATACTGTTTACTTTAGTGTGAAGTTTATATTTTGCATTGTCTATCTCATAGTAGTCTAGAACCCTTTTCGCTCCAGTGCAACGCTAGAGAGCGAAGCGACGAATATTTCATATATGAACCCCATTTGTCCAGGGTACACCGTCCCATTTATCTTCCAAATGTACCCTTGTTCCCCAACAGGATACCATTTTCATCGAGGTCTATTTGCAGTCCGAGTGGAAGGAACACTTGGACAGCACCGAGGAAGGTGATGATAGGTTTTGTTGACCCATCAACTGATTGGACCTGGTTAGGTCAGATCTGAAAACTATATAATGTATAATAATGTTGGTTTGGACACCTATTCCTCTAGCTATGATTATGAGTACTAAGTTATCTAGCCCATTAACAGGCCATCGAATTTAGTGCTAGTGCGGTACAAACACGGTGGATAAAAATTTTCCTCCGGGAAAGAGTGCGCGTCCTCCGTTTTA
The DNA here is from genome assembly GCA_015143295.1 of Tetracentron sinense. Classification (NCBI taxonomy): domain Eukaryota; kingdom Viridiplantae; phylum Streptophyta; class Magnoliopsida; order Trochodendrales; family Trochodendraceae; genus Tetracentron; species Tetracentron sinense. Next base: position 23,502 of record JABCRI010000914.1, read on the forward strand.
TCGGTCCTCAGACTTCGGTACGGGTAAAAAGTTCCCTTTGATCGAAAATATTTATTTATTATATTTGTTAGTAGTTATTGGTTGAAGTGTTTTTTATTCAAAATAATCTACATCTGAAGCACCAAAGATATAGGAACACTACCCTCCTCACAGTAAGAGGCTCTCACAATGTCACATAGCCTTTAAGGACAACTGGTGCCCCTAGTCAAAAAAATACTCGAAAGGCAAGTACAAACCAAAACACAGATCAACGCCAGATGACCCACCTTAACCCTAGACAATATTAGCAGACGCTAGATGATCAAATCTCAAGGTTCTAGTGGTGATATTTATTCTCTTAAAGAGAAATCCTATAATAAACCCAACTAGACAAAATACTATCTCATTTGAGTTCCAAGTACTCCATTAAACCTCAAAGTTATCTTCAATTTCCAAGAATTAAGAACCCAACTCACCAACTAATATAACAAGTTGTTTGTAATAGCAATGGTAGATTCTTTAGCCAACTAATATCGAGCTATCAAGACCAGTATCCCTATTCAATAACAAAACTAGCCGATTTGCTGTAGGTATATATAACTTACCGTGTTTTAGCGTTTAGCGAGCGGACACTTGCTGATGTGGACTATATCATTGATAATCTAGCATTCCCACGATGATGTTTTTCAGGACCTCATCTGATTTGTAAAATTTAACGGTGAAATAGCCATGACAAAATATGGTCAGAAAGATAGCTTATTTAGACTTCACTCATATGAATTCATTCGAACGAAAGGCATCAAGGCCGTCCGGTTATGGTTTTGGAGTTTGATTGACTATTTCTGATAATGGCCTATGAACACCTAATCATAACTCAAAGAACGACTCTCGTTGATACAATTTGTTATATGCTAACACCTTTTAACCCTATATCGAATGATTGAATTTTACATCACAGACTAATTCGGCATTATCTACTGGCAGCAATCACTTTCTCCCTATATCATTTTCTCCAGCATTCCTGTAATTTTTACGAAATAACTTTTATCAGTCATAACGCCACCCCCTCCCCCTCACATTAAAAAAAAAAAAACCATTACACTCAACTCAAGCTCATGCATCGCATGCCATCAGAGGTGGAAGAACTTCGAATGTTTCTCGTTGACTTCTCAGTATTTGTAGGTACAGTCATAATTTGATCTTCTAG
>JABCRI010000915.1:0-30332 GCA_015143295.1 Tetracentron sinense
TTTAAAATATATTTTAATTTATAATGTATAATTTTTTTTATTAGTGCCTAACTGGCTAACCAGTTTATTTCAAATAAATATTTATTTTATAAATAAGTCAATAACTCATTAACTCTAGTTCGGAATATTGAAAAATGACATTTTAACCAATCGTTTATTGATTCCTTTTGACTTTGGAGGGTTTAAATTATTTGAAAAGATCCCAAATTTGTGATGAAACGTTGCAAGCAATGAAGATTAGATATGTCGTTTCTGTTCTTATTTAAGGATTGACTAAACCCTAAGGGTGTAGCCAGTGGTTCACTTGGACGAATCGTAAACCCAGGGTCTCAACGTGCAATTCCCGGCTCCCTCACTAACGATTGCATGGGGGGGGTATTCCCGTGTGCCGGGGACTTAGAATGAGCTTTAAGTGCTAATGCTATACACGGTTATCAAAAAAAAATGATGACTAAGATAGCCGGGGAACAAGTAACGTTAAAGGACAGAAAAAAAAATGGGGCCTCATTGGGTTTTAGTTTAGTTTTTTTGAGACGGTTTTATGCATATCCTCACATACATGTCTATCTGTAGGATGCAAAAAAACTACACTCTTATGCAAAAAGGGTTTTGTAACTAATCATTCTTTCCTTCCATTGAATTCCATTAAAAATGTTTTCAAAAATTATACATAATACCCTTGTGACATTTTTTTTAAATGCACTCGGGCGAGTGGGGTGTGGGTCGACACCTATAGTTTATTAAGAAAAGCCAATGAGGATTAAATCTTATCCCCAAAAAACACAAGAACACAAATACATAGGACTTTACTAAGAACAATTCTTACATTACCAACGAAAAACTACTCTTAAATCGAGTTGATTTCTAACCTCCCTCTTTGGTCTTCCTTGAGAAGAATCAATTTTGATGTTTTCTTATTCTTCTACTTATTTCTCCTTGATGTCATTAGTTGAAAATCGTCTTCTTCTTCAAATTCTTCAACAAGAATATCGTCACGAACTTCTACTTGATTACCCAGCCCACTAGGAAGCTCAACCTCCCCTCGACCTTCAGAAATTTGACTCTTAGAGGCAGTTGCTACACATGCTTTTGTCCTATTTTTCACATCGAAATCATTGGCCGGTCTGGATTCAGAGAGAGACAGTTTGACTCACCTCGAATGATCTCCTTAGGTTGGGCAAACTTTTTCTATTTGAATACACATCTAGGTTTTGTTGTTAGTAGTGCATTCAGCAAGTTTTGGTTTTCAGCTAGAAAATAATCCATGATCATTTCTCTTTCAAAATCTAAAGTGTCACCCACTTCATCTAATGAAGAAGGTTCCTCAGAAGAAGGATCATCATCATCTTCTTCAATCTCATTTTCAGAATCTAAAATAGAATTAGTTGGCAAAGGAGGGCTAACCTGCATATGAGTTGCAACCGAGTTCTCATATGTTGTGACTGGGAGATCGAGGAGATTCATCCGGAATTTGATGATCCACGGCAGGAAAAATTCCTTCCATCAAACTTGAAAGATATTGAATTTCTTGCTTACTTCCATTGGAGTGAATTACTGGGCTACGATAGCTTTTATTTTCCTCAAAAACCAAGTTCTTATTAATCGATTTTGTTCCAATATTTCCTTGAGACGATCTTTCTATGGTTTCGATAACTAGATTCTTTAGATGATCTTTATCATGATGTATAAGGTCATCCAATTCAGACAATAATAAAACTGAATTCTGCAAAAGAGTAGCAATCGATGGGATGAAGGGGGATTAAACCATTCATCTTCCAAATCTGTAAAGGAAGAAAATAGATTTGTATCTGGTCGGGATGGATGAACATCCATAGAGGAATTTCTCAGGCCTGGCTCGAGGTTATCCTTAGAGAACATACCTGGCTCCAGTATATCTACTAGATTACAGATCTGGATAAAAGCTCCTGGGCTTTGAGTTGGGCTTTGAGTTGATCCTCTCTTATCATTCTGCAATATAGTGATCTGAGAAATATTGCTTAGATCTGGTGCTATAGATTGAGCGTTTTTATACAGAATTGATATTGGGAATATCAAAAATTCCAGATTTTTTAGGAATCCATTCCAAGGCTTGGATCTTGCGGCCCTAATCAGTGTGAAGATCCTCCTTAGTAGGTTTCTCCAAAGTGTTGGATCTAGGATTGTTACCCAATTTGCAAGCCTCTCTAGAGTGCCCTTGTTTCCAGCATTGATCACAAAAGAGAAGCGTTTTTTCATTTTCGATTTTTTGCCATCTCCCATGATCTCCAATGCCGAGCCAAAAGCGCTCCGGATTGTTTTTGAGGAGATCTACTTCTATTCAAACTTTGGCCACACTTGGCCTTGAACAAGCTTTGATTGGATCATCCAACTTTAAAACATTCCCAATAATGCTACCAATGGATCTAAGAGATGAATCATTGAAAAGATGGATTAGAAGATTGGGGAAACTAACCCAGATTGGAACCAAAGAGGGTTCGAACCTGAAACAAAGGTTGGTGTCCACTTTAGAAATCTAAACTAGAAGCCATTAATGAAAATAGCTTCTTTCAATTAGACCAAGAGGAAGTCTTCCTCTGAAGTAAATCGGAACAACAGATGTCTCGTGTCTAAAACCCCAACTGTAAATTCCATTCGAACATGAATGGTTTTTTTCAAGAAAATCTTAATAGCATTGAGAGGAGGACGACCATAGGAGCACTTAGCTATTAGAGAGAGACGGTGGGAACTAGCAAGGAGGGATGTTTCTTCCGACGAGGAGAACATCGTAGGTTCACCATGGTGGGTACACGATTTCTTGATGGGTATTTGGTTTGGGATCCTAAAACATGATGAAGAAGGATTGGTTTTGAGGATTGAAGCAAAGGATAGACTAGGAGGCCATGAAGAAGACCTTCCATCTACGCGAACAATGCTAGAGTTTTCCATACCCTTGTGACATTTAGTAAACTATAATACCCTTATGACATGAGTTCACTTTCAGCTCCCTTTTATTGTGGTTAAGATTTAGGATTAAAGTGTTTAACCTTAGGTTTTTTTATAAATTAACCACAAGGCGCTTGAGCCTGCTACTCGGGCTGAAAGGGATAAAACTCGTTAATCATAATTCATGGTCAATTAAAAGAGCTTTGTGAGGTTATAAAGTATCTTTATGGCATATTAGTCATTTTTCTAACCGTTATAAATGAAAGTCCATCAGAACTAAGGGTTGGTTTGTGTTCTTTCCGTATGGGTTAAAAAATGATGAACTAATATGTAAATCTGTTATACATCACAACATTTGTAAACTAAGAATAACTGATATGCAAAAGCCTTTTTTTTTTAATGTAAGGTATAAGGTATAATCATCCAATGTTGGGTGCACATAACTCTTTTTAACTATTTACACTTTTTGTGTGTTTAGAGAGTGTGTTAGTACATGATATCATTTCAACAAAAAAAAAACTTATTTATACTGTTTGGATCTTAGTGGTAAGGCTAGTGGATCCTTCAGACACTCATGAATGAGAGAGAGAAAGACATGGTCTCAAGGATATGGATAATATTAGGTTCATTTTTTGAATAAAAAGGCAAAAACTATGACACTCACAAAAAATAAAATAAAGCAAAAACCCCCGCCTCTTGCGTGAGTGGTAGGGGTATGGCCTTCCAAGGGTGGAGGTCTGGGGATCTAATCCCCCAAGGAGTAAGAGTTGCAAGAGCTCCACTGTCCCAGCTAACTTCTGACCGACTGACTCTACTGTTGTAGGTAAATGATATCTAGTCCCTATGGGACCCTCCAAAAAAACAAAAAAAAAAAAGAGGTAATAAACAAAAAAAGCCAACTAAACTTAAAAGGAAAAAAATGGTGTACCTAACATTTCCCTAGCATTTGCCTCAAGAATATGTCCTCTTACGATCGGGTCTCTATGTGTGGAATAATAGCTAGGGATGGCAATGGCCAGAGTAAATGGGTAACCCGCTCCGACCCACCCCTATTAAGACGGGTTTGGAGAGTCTTAAACAGGGTCGAGGATGGGAATGGACTATGGAGAACCCGACCCGGGTTCGGGCCGGGATGGATTTAAGCCACCCTGCCCTGCCCCGTTTATGGTATGAAATTACCATCTACGTGTGAACCTGGTATTCCTCCAGAAATAGATATAAACACCATTCGATTCCTCCCTCTCTCTCTCTCTCTAGTCATTCAACACCTCCATTTCTTCAAAAAAAAATTTCCCTTGTATTCTCTGCATTTCTCTTTCGATCAGGGAGAATTTTTTTTAGATTTTAACAAAATCAAATCCTAGAAAGACAAAAGACACTTCCTTGGACATGATTCCATAGAAAACCAAACTTAAAACTCTAACAACACTAGAGAAATCCCTAGATTTCTGTTGATCCAAAACAAAACTCCCCAAAAAATGTATTGTTTAGCTCTCTCTCTTTGCAACAGGCAAACAAATCTGATATTCTCCTCCGGACTTGCGAGTGGTTCCTGCCGGCGAGAGCTCTCGTCGCCCTTTCCGCTTTCCAGTGGACCCATCTTGCCTTCCCCAGCGGCAAGCAACACTCAGCAGAGGATGGCGATTCATCGTTAGGAGACGATCCACTCGCAACATCATCGAGCAGCAGCAACCTGCCATTTGGTCAATGCAGTGGTTAGGGTTTTCAATGCAATTTAGAAAGATGATCCACTCACAAGTCGCAACATCCAGGTATTAAGAGATGGAATCGAAATGGACTGAAGTGGTTAGGGTTTTCAAGTGTTTTGGAAGGGGGCGGGGCGGGACGGGACGGGTTAAGAATTGTTTTGAAAAATCAAAAGTGACCCGCCCTAGGTTTGGGATGGGTTTGGGGTAGTAGTTTTCCATTCGGGGCGGGGTCGGATGGGGGGCGCCCCGGCCCAAACCCGCTCCGTTGCCATCCCTAATAATAGCCCATTATGATGGACTAATCCATGTCAACTGTCATTTATGTCACGTGTATGGTTCCATGCATGGTCTGTCTCATCTCTAATTAGTTGGGATTATAGTCAATCACAATTGAACTCGGGAGAGTTCAATTGCACCACATGTCAACCGTGTCCCTTTTAACCCCTCATTAAGTGTGGGTAAGTTTCACTAACCTTAGGGTACGTTCATTTGGCGAGAAAGTGGATGAAAGGAAAAAAAATAAAGGAGAAAAGAAAAGAAAATAAACTTAAATTTTCTCACAAAATAACTATTAAAAGATGGATAAAGTTTTTGAAAGAAAGTTTGTCACTATTGAAAAAATGCAAGAAAATGATAGTGTGTTTCTTACAAACCAAATGTAAAAAAGAAAAGAAATTTAAATTTTCTCACAGAATAACCATCAAAAGATGGATGAAGTTTTTGGAAGTTTGTCACTATTGAAAAAGTGCAAGAAAATGATAGTGTTTCTTTCAAACCAAATTTAAAAAAGTGTAAGAAAACATATTTTTCTTTTTAGTTCCCTCACTTTCTCACCGAACGAATACATCCTTACCCTATGTTTGGTTGCTGAGAAAATTAGTGAAAACATGAAAAAAAAAAAAAAAAAAAATTAGACAAAACACAGCTACGAATTGTATTAAAAATATAAAATTTTCTTTTCTTTTCTATATTTTCATCTATTTTCTCGGTAACCAAACATAACATTAAGATTCTATAATCTAACTTTAGTTTTTAGAAAAACATATTAACAAGGGTTAAAACTTGATAAGTAGAATTAAAAAGTGTAGTTAAAGGGGTCTGTGAGTGCAATTGCAATTCGATTGAATCCGGACTCCTCTCCTAATTGTGGTAGAGGAACGTCCAGTTTAGCTTTGTGATGGAGTTGGTGGTGCATCACATGTGATGCACATCCATATATATAAATAGAGACTGATCCAGTGAAACTCAACACACTTACAGACCCATCAACCGGATCGATCGATTTTAACCATTTGATTCTTACAAATGGTCATCTCCCCAACACCTTATGGTAGATATCATAGATGTTTGGGCGGGGAGGTGTTGGACCCAGTTGGTGTGGGTGGTGGTCCAAGCATGGGGTATAGTATTTGGGGCCGGATTTGATCGGGCTCTCGCCAGACCAAAATCATCTGGCCTCCACAAAACATCCGGCATGTGGTGATAAAATGGGGAGAAGTCATTTTATTATCTCCCCTGTTTTTTGACTTCTCCCCAATTGATATTTCTCCCCCTTTATCACCACATGTCACCCTGTTATGTGGAGGCCGGATGATTTTGGTCAGGGAGAGCCGGATCAAATCTGACCCCATAGTATATTGTAATGTTCCTTGTTGAGTGGTCAGGTCAGGTGGGGACCACCTTTTGAAAATCAGTTTTTGAAAATCATAATCTGACACGGGACGTGTTAAGAATGTAGACAACCTTTAACAGCTTGTTCGGGGGGTGTTGGGAAGGTAGACAACCTTCAAAACAATATTTAACATTTCTATAGGGGTATTTTCGACCTTATAGTTTTAACCCTAAAAATATAACAGTGTAAGGATTTTTTAGGTGTGTGTGTAAGAAGTGGCCGTCATTCTTAGAAAAACAAAACTCTATGTAATCTGTATCTTCAAGATAATGAATTGATGTGGTTCTTGAGGACGTAGGCACGTTGCCGAACCTCATATATCTCTGTGTTTTATCTCTATCTTATTCTCTTCAATTTTTTTCTATATCTTGTGTGATTTCTGTGATTCATAATTTTCAAGATCCAACACGACGTACATGTAAAATGGTCTAAGATCATATATTGATGAGTAGTGATTAGCGGATTTCGGTCCGTGCTTAACTTGTCACGTTCTCATGTCCCTTTTAACTAGGGTTGTAAATGGATTTGATTTAGATGAGATCTATCTATATCCAAATCCAATCCGATTAAAAATCTGACAGATCCAGATTTGACTTGAAATCCGTTGGATTATGAATTATCCAATCCGAATTCGATTACTAATTCAAGACCCCAATCAAATCCGATTAACATTATTATATTTCAAAAAATATCTTATTTTTAAAAAATAAAAATTTATGATTAGTACAGTAGTATATTTGTAAAACATATAAATATTATTATTATTATTATTATATAAATATAATCGGATCGGATCACTATAGATCCAAACCCGGTCATTTTATAATCAAATTCAAGATATCGGATCTGTATCCGATCCGACAGATTTATAATAGGATTAGGATCCTGTTTAATCGGATCGGATCGGATCCGGGTCAAGATCCGATCCATTGACAGTCCTATTTTAAACACCCCTTTAACCTTGGTTAAGCTTAATTAAATTAAAGTTAATATTAAAAAAAAAACTAAGTTTAGATTGCTTTGCCTATCAATGAGTAAATCTTAACCACAATTAGTGAATGTTAAAAAATGAGGCGTGGACCAATGAGGACCAGCCATTTCATTACACAATGGAAACCGTGGGTAAATTAAACATTTTCCTATATTGATACGTAAGTGGATTAAGCATTCGAGTAACACATATGTCCTTTGATTTTGATGGCAGGCAATGTATTCGCCAAATGTGAGGATTGGGATCAAGTCCCATGGGGGTGTGGTTGTTGTAAGCATGGCGATGCACATTTTTGCCTAAAACTAGTAGTGATATAATAGATTATGAAGTCTTAATTATTTTCCTTAATTTTAAAGAAACCTAACTGTATTTTGGGTTTTATTATCGAAAAATTAAAGTCTTGCATTGTCCCTTTATATCAACAAGCTTAGAAAAGAGACTCTAATCTTTAAAGAATTTAACATATATAAATAGGATTAGATCCGCTAATTAAATAAGTAACTGGATTCGAACTTGGATTGACAATTTTAAGATGTGATGGATCTCTACTAAATATGAATCTATCGAATATCTAATTATATATAATTGGATTGAATTCGAATTGGCTAGATTAATTCCAAATCAGTTTAGTATGTTTTATTTTGTTTTTTTTTATTTAGGTTAATTACATATCAAAACCTCCTTTATCTTTTTTTTTTGGTTGTTGAACCTCCTTTATCTTGAAATGACATACATCATACATGTGCCTCTTTTAATAAAAATTTATTTTCCGTACCCAACATTTGAAGAGTCTAGACAAATTAAGACATGATGATTAATTCGGTTACAGCATTCCTGGCAGCCTCAACAAATGTTACTCACTAAAATAGTCAAAACTCATTTTTTCTATTTTGGCTATCCATTTTTTTAAAACAATCCCAACAACCTCACTAATTTAACAAAAAAAAGAAGGAAGAGAGACATTATTTTATTATTTGTGTGAGAAAACAAAAAAGGAAGGGAGAGAGAAATATTATTTTATTTATTTGTGTGAGACCACAATAAAAGAAAGAAGAGAGAAACATTATTTTATTATGGGTTTTTTTTTGTGAAAAATCCCTTAACTTTTCAGATATTTGTAAATACCTCCTTATGTTTTGTAATTTTGTATTATAATCCACTAATTTTTAAAACTTTTGCAAATTCACCATTCCATCCAAAAGATAGTTAACAGATATTAAATATTTTATGAAATAACTTTTTAACCTCTTCTATTAGGTTGGATGGTATGCTTTATCACACGTCCCATTTATCCCCTTTAATTGGGGTTAAACTTAATTGATCTAAGGTTAATATCTTGTTACAAAAATCTAAAAATCAAGGTTAGATGAATTAACCCTAAGGGTGAGTGAATCTTAACTATAAGTTAGAGAGTATTAAAAGGAACACATTGTCGCTTCAAGAGTCTCTTTTAACTATGGTTAAACATAATCAACCTAAGGTTATTTTTTTTCTAAAATCCATGATTAGATACATGAACCCTAGGAATGAGTGAATATTAACCACTGCTAGTGGGTGTTAAAAAGGATGTAGCGACTTGTAGAGCCCCTTTAACTGTGGTTAAGCATAATCAACCTAAGGTTAATATTGTTTTATATTTTTTTTTCTAAAATCCAAGGTTAGATGCATGAACCTCAGGGGGTGAGTGAACATTAAACATTGTTAGTAGGTGTTCAAAGGGACATGTGGTGGCTTGTAGAGCCTCCTTTAACTATGGTTAAGCATAATTATTAAAGTTATTATATTTTTTGCTTCTAAAAACCAAGATTAGATGCATGAGCCCTATGGATGAATGAGTCTTAACCACAGTTAGTGAGTGTTAAAAGGGACAAGTGGTAGCTTATAGAGCCTCTTTTAACTGTGGTTAAGCATAATCAACCTAAAGTTAATATTTTTTTTTTCTAAAAATCAATTTTAAATAGATGAATCTAGGGGTTAGTGAATTTTAATCACAGTTATTGGGTTCTAAGCATTTCTCTTTTGAAATTTTTTTATAAATCTGCTTAAAATAAAATAAAAGGTTAAAAAGGTAATTTCATAAAAATTTTAACATTGGTATATTTAATTTTGGATGGAAGGGGGGATTTGTAAAAGTTTTAAAAGTTAGTGGACTATAATACAAAATCACAAAACATGAAGGGTATTTACAAATAGCTAAAAGTTAGGGAGTTTTTCATAAAAATCCTTTTATTACTTGTGTAAGACCACAAAAAGGAAAGGAGAGATGAAGATTTGGTTTGGTGAGTGTACAATACTCACCAAACTTGGTGAGTGTACTTGATGAGTACTGTACACTCATCAAACCAAATTTTTTCCTTTTAAAAAGAGGAACCACTAGGGGTTGGTGCAGTTGGCTGGCTAACGTCCCGGGTTTGTTCCCTGTGGTCGTGTGTTCAACTCTCACTCCTCGACTTACCTTGATATTCATAGGAAAAATCCCGATTGGGTTAGTACGAATACTCAAAGGGACTAGTCCTTGGCTCAATGACTTTGGGACTACCTCCATTGCCAAAAAAAGAACTTGAGATTTACCCCCAAAGATCACATTCCAATAAAACACTTCTAACACTGATCTATTCACAACAATCATATAAATCATGAAGCTTAAGAAAGAGTGAAAATAAAAATAAGATTTTGCTAGCCACACTCTCCCCTTTTTAGCAAGAATACTAGGACTTTATGATGAGGCCTAATGTCACGATCTAAGTAACCAGAGCGTAGAGCGGGAGCTAGAGTGGGAGCAAGAACGCCAAATTTCAATTTCGATAGGGTCCAGAGCGCCTCTAAAGCTTCAATATATATATATAAATAATATTTTTTAGAAATTAAGGTTATATTATTAACTCAAAATTAATTAATTTTAATCATAATTAATAGAAATTAAAAATGACGCAAAGGTTGGGTGCGATTGAACTTAGGAGAGTTCAATCACAATTGATGTGTGGTGAGATCCCATTTTTCCGATTAAAAAATAAGGAAAAAAAAGACAAAAGCTTACGACACAAGAACTGACACAAACTACAAATAATTAATAAAAAACAAAGCAAATGATGATTGTGTCTTTTCACCAAAGAGTTATTAAACAAATTTTACGAAAAAAGTTACGAAACTATCTTTTGTTTTCCTCAGTCAATTTTAAGTTTCGAAAACCAAGGGTTTGTTAATTGTTAAACCACACTCTAAACACAAATCCGTTCTCAAACCGTGAAAGCGAGGCTTAAGAGCAGGAGCGGGAAGGAAAAGTGCCGGTTTGGGTTACTTAGGTCATAACCCCGATTCACATTTGGACTTCTAATTAGAAATTCATTTTTTTGAGTTCCCAATTCGGATTTATAAATGAATTTCGAATTGAAAGTTGAAGTGTAAATCAGGTCGTGACAAAACTTTCCTTTTCTTGCCCCTAAAATGGGAGGAGATCGTATGGCTAGCACTCACCAAAAAAAATAATATTATGAATCTCATAACCACTCTTCAATGCTCATAGCAATATGTCGAAAAATAAAAACAACCAAACAAGTCTTGCACACACCTTCTTAGAACTACACCATAATAGAGAGAGAATAAGAGACGTGCCTAAAGAGAAAGCATGGAAACAACATGGAGACTATCTTCATCGGGTTGAGTCGTCGAAGAACGAAACCTCTCGTAGACTAAGCGGAGAGCTCTTTCCCATCTCCTGCTGTTAGCATTATTCAGTTCATCTCCGAACACTATCTGATTTAATCGGAACAAGAACAGCCGCGAAGCGACGGCGGCATCGGTATATACTTTATGCATATTTCTACTACTCAACGGAAGTTTCAGAGTGAAGGGCCAAACCAGGGCAGTGACCAAAGAACTGTGACCATGGCCGGCCATGGCTAGAAAATTTAGCTTGGCTAGAACCACCAAGTGCACCCCCATGGTCCTAAAGAAAGAAGAGAGTTAGCTAGAGAAAGAAAGGGCTATAGTTCTTATTAGGAGCAAATGGAAGAGAATCCTTATCGTTTGAGTTAGGGTGCATTTCTAATAGAGTAGATGTGTGGGTCCATTTGATACTAATTAGGATGGATGGGCAACTTCTGGGAAGCTTCATGGACGCTTGCATAAGTAGAGTTGCCTCGGCCTTTTGTGTGATAATAATGTACAAAGTCTAGAGAACATTACAGGCCATAGTACCCACCTTGGCTGCATCCATCCTTTTACCATGATCATGAATGGTCCCTCCCCCACATCAAATATCTCTGTCTGTCTGTCTGTGTCTCTCTCTCTCTCTTAACCAATAATGCAATACTTGTTCATAGGTGGAGGGGGGTTGGTTTGGAGTAAAACATGGCAATACTCTCTTTGTAGCCCATCGCTATAAAAGACTAATAAGAGGCTGACACATAAGAAAAAAAATATATCATATATATACTTTTCAAAAAAAAAAAGTCTAAATTTTATGATATATAAGGGCTGATTCTGTATGCGTCCGTGTTTTGCTGGGCGGAATGTGCACGCCTTCTCTTCTAGCCACATGTCCCTTTTAACCCCTCTAACTCCAGTTAATGTTTACTAACCCAAGAGTAAATTATTTTTAAAGAAAAAACAAGGGTCAATGTATGAACCCTAGAGTTGAGTGAATCTTAACCACAATTAATAGGTGTTAAAAGGGACATGTCAAGCAAGGTAAGGGCATGTGTTTCGTTGGGTGGAATGCATGAGCTAAATTAAGCTTTTCCCAATTTTACTATTTAAAATATTAGAATCTAACATTTTCCCGATGTGTATTTTTTTTTTCTTTGGATATCATTTGCCTAAGTTAATGGGGTTAGAGGTTAGGTTGGGAATTGGAGCTCTTGCGACTGGTACTGAGGGGATTGGATCCCCATACCTCCCTCAACAGAGTGGCACACTATGATGCGGCTAAAAATCAATCTGATGAGAAGATATTTGAGCCTACCTATGCGAATGATGACCTGAGGGTGAGCCAAAGCTTCTCTGGAAAAATGGTCCGTAGGATTGAATATGTTAGTGGGTCGGGTCAGATATTGTCAGCCCTTTAAAACCGGTCCAACTACCAAAGGGAATAGTAAAGTAAAGATTCTAAGGAATGTTGCATGAATAAGCGAAAGCAACCTATATCCACTTCTTCTGTTTTCATTTTGTTTTCATTTAGTGAAGTGATGATATTATGAATATGGAATATGGAATGATTAAGAACTCTCAACGTAGGTACTATGGAGAGAGCCGGACCGTTGGATTGAAAGGCACCCATGCAGCTTAAATGTTTCACACCATTATATTTTTAGTCCGGTGGTCCAGCTCTCGATTGTCCCGCTTAAATGCTTCATCACACCATTATATTTTGAGCAGTGGTTAGCAGACCCATGGGTCTGCTACTTATCTTATCCCGTGTCCTCGTATCCCTTTTAACACCCCTTCAACCCTGGTTGAGCTTAAGAAAATTAAAGTTAAGATTTTGGTTTTATTTTTCTTTCTAAAAACTAAAAACCAAGGTTGGATTGCTTAAGCCTAAGGGTGAGTGAATCTTAACCACAATTTGTTAGTGTATGTTTAAAAGTGGGGCGTGAACCAATGAAGACAGGTCATTCCGTTACATAATAGAAACCCTAGGTCCGTTAACTATTTTCCTTATATATATTTTTAGTCCGGTGGTCCAGCTCTCGATTGTACCTACTATCAGAGTTTTAAATCACTTCCCCAATGAATAACTGGAACAATAGTTTGCTCCATGGGTGAGGAGCAAACTATTGCTCCTGGCTCTCCCAAAGCCTCTTCAAGTCCATGAACTCTAGTTAAATTTTGTCAACAATTGTGGTTAAATTTTCTTTTAAAAATTTCAAAAATGAAGGATAGATGGGTGAGAACTTAGGGGTGAGTGAATCTTAACCACAGTTAAAGTCAATAGGAGGACATGTGGCAGGAAAATGGCCCCCGAAGACGCCCTCCTCACATCACTGACCGAGGAGGTGATTATTTTCCGAATAACTGTCCCATAAAGTGAGTGGTCATAAACTAAAATTTAAAATGAAAGAAAACACAGGATCATCTCTGGCACTTGCCAAAGAGAAATCCTCTGGCAAGCACCAAAACCCAACATGTCTCATAAATCCTGTTAGCTCAGATTAATAACACAAATGGCTAATGTTAACCCATTTAGTTTTAAGCATAGGTTGATAATCGAACCCATACTGTCAATGGTCGAGGAGAAATTAAGAAGAAGGGGTATCTTATTTGGACTGTGCCTCCTGTCATCATTATCTCTTGTGACCATTTAGGAGAAGGAAAAGAGGTCAGGGTCGAAGAAGACGAAATGACGATGGGTCACGAGAAAACAACGTAAAGGGTAGTGTTTTTCCGTCATTCTCAAGCCTCTGCAAAATCCCAATAGTCTAACCGATAATCACCACCTCCGTGGATTATCAAATCACCGTTTATGAGTCATAACCGGTAATTTCATAATTGGTTAATCAATGTGAACCACATGCCATTATTGAGGCATAATCCCAGCATAACCCAAATAACCAAACAGGCCCCCTAATTATTTGCTCAGCATTAACACCTAAGACACGTGATTTGCACTAACACTATGTCTCATTAAAAAGAGAGTGAGTCTTGAAAGAAAGTTGTTTTTAGCGTTATCCAAAACTAACGGAATGCACGTGCACTGCACGTGAGTGTCAAATTCTAATAATTCTAATATGTGCAAAAATAAAATCCAATGACAGGCTAGAAAGCAGGAACTTTAAAGATTTTTATAATGATCCAGGTGTGTAAACAATATTTAAAAAATTAAGAAAGTAAAATTTAAATGGTTAAATTATTTTTTATTTAATTTAAAATTTTAAATGAATTATTATTAGTGGTAAATGGCTTTTGGTGGGCATGGCTTACACCCAATCAAATGGGATATGGGTATACCTGATCACCCCCGCCATCTATTTTCTCTCTCATCTCACAAGTTCTCCATCTCTCACATACACTCCTCTCACCACATGCCCACTCAACTTAGGGATGTAGATTCGAAGCTGATAGTGTTATATCCGTATCCGATCCGTTTATCATAACCTACTGAATCCGCTCCGTTATCCAGCAGATAATAAACCCAAGAAACTGGATTCGAATTCAATTAATTAATCGAATTCATATGTGGAATTCGGATACTATCCGGATTCGACTGTTTACCTAAATCTCTCTAAAAATGGAAAAGGAAAGTAGAGGGAAAAAAAGGAACAGTAATGAAGAGATCAGATTCTTACTTACTTGTTGGGTGTTTCGCAGGAGAAAACACATATCTAACATCCAGAAAATAAAACATTCCCGATCATGCAAACTTCTCACTCCAAGAGCTCTTCTGAAGCTTGAAAGGGGAAGGAGAGGTGAGTCAGCTGCAAACACTCGACAATAGACTTTGAGGTGAGTCAGACGGCAAACACTCGATAGATCTAACATCCAGTTGCAATTTTCGATGTTTCTAGGGTTTTGTTGCTGAGAGACCTTTGGGAAAGAGCCCAAGGGGACGATGAGACTCGGTAAGGGAGTAATAGAAACTCTGCCTCCAGAAATTTTGTTTTCGTCGGGTGTGGAGAAGAAAAGAGAGGAGAGGATGGCCGAATGTTGAAGATGAAACTTCAGGTTTGGGATCAGGTTTTATATAAAAGGTATAATTGTTAGGGTTTTTCTTATTAAATAAAAACCCATGTGGTCTGGCGCAATCCTTAGTTTTCAAAACTCGGATTGTATTGCTGTCAATAGAGAATGTTAAGAATAATGGGTCCCACTAAAGAGATGTGATCAAACAGGGACTCTTTAAGTGTTATTAAAGCTAACAACATGGTCAGGGTTGGCGACCGTTAGATCTTTGGTGTGATCCCTCTTAGCCATTGGATCTTATGATGGGTAGGGTTCCAAGGGTATATAAAGCAAAGAGGGGGTCCCTCTTTTCTCTTACGTCAATTGGAAGCCCCATTGAATCAGACCTAAGGAGAAAAGAGAAGACTCTCTCATCCCTCTCAAGCGCCGAGAAACACAGCATCACACCGTGAAGGGAATAGGGAAATTCCAGCGAAAGGTATGAGATCATCTCTTTTAATCTGCGTCCCCTTTTGATTATGAAATCTAGAAAAGTTAATTGCATGGTCTAGATCCAGGGTTTGAATAATCTTGTTTTGTTTTAACATTATTATTCTTGAATCCCAACAATTGGTATCAAAGCGCAGGGTTGACCTTGTGATTAATTTTTCTCAATAATCAAAATCTGAGTTTAATTTATTTTCGGAAATTGTTATTGATCTATATGATTGATAATTAAGGTAAATCAAATAAATAGATTGGATTAATTTTCGGGTTTGAAAATTATTATTTTTAATGATTAAAGTGATTCGGATGTAAGGAAATCAACAAATAAAATTGATTAATTGGTTACGGATTTAATAATCGATTTTATTGTTTTAGAAATAATTTTTGAGTTGAATAATTATTTTTTAAGATCCAAGTGAATCGGATTTAAAAAAAAAAAAAAAAAAAAAAAAGGGTTTTTTGGCCGTTTTCGGTTGGACGGCGATTCCGCCGCCGTCCGTCGCCGGAAAGGATCACCGGCGGTGAGGTTTTTCTCGCCGGAGGATGGCCGTCGGTTTGGCACCGGCGGCAGCCGGAAAGGTGGCCGGTAGAGCCCTTACCAAAGGGTTAACAGTATACGGCGTTAGGTTTTTTAAAAAAAAATAAAATTAAAATAAAATTTTAAACTGTGCGGGTTAGGAAGATGAGTCACGAGGGTCAAACCGACCCGGTAACCCGACCCTAAACCCGATCCGCAGGTTCTAACCCAAACCGAACCCGAATAGTTTTGACCCGACCCGATCCATATGGGTATGACCCGAACCGAATGAGATCCGATCCGGTTTAGATGGACCGAACCGGTTCAACCGGATCAAGGCATGAACCGGACCGATGGCTGAACCAGACCGAATCGAGTGGAACCTGGACCGGACCGCGTAAGCGCATCAGACCGCGCGCGCGTGGGGTGCAGATCGCGCGTGACGCGCAAAACGCGCGTGCGCCATTTCCGTGCGCGTGCGGCACACCACCCGCGCGTGAATCGCACTCCCAGCGCGTGAGACGCGCGTGCGCTGCGCGTGACACTTGCAGGGAGTGTCCCCTGCGCGTGACACGTCCACAGGACACGTCCAGGACGAGTGTCCGACCTATTCTGAGGTTTTTGGGTGTTCTGATTCCGTTTTTAGGGTCCATTTTGACTTCTGAGCACTGTAAAGAGTTGTTTTAGTGCATGAATATTATTTTCCTATGGTTTTGACATTAAATAAAGGAAAAACTTGATGCTTTTACCCAAAATTAATATAAGGAATTAAAGTTAGATCATCCTATGGGGTTTAGGTTTGATCTGTAAGGCGTTCGTTCGACTGGTCATAATCAAATTAGGTTAGATTGTCTTGCCCAAAGGTGACCGTCCTATAGAAGTTCTGGTTATTCGAATTTAGGGATTTCAATCTCTTTAAGATCGCGAGTTTGCACTCACCTATATTGAATAACTAGTCTTGCCCAAAGGTGTCTAGGGACTTCTTGTAGACTGAGTGGGGCAGAATGATTTGTGCGTGGCGGTGAGAGAAGGATAACCCTCTTGCCCAAAGGTGTGGAAGTGTCCTAATCAATCCAATACGTGATAGATCAGTTCTGTGCGCGACTATTGTTGCCAATTGGGGGGTGAATTGCATGTCGAAATCTCTTGCCCAAAGGTGTGATTAGATGATGCGCCCACCTGTCCCGTAAAGTGGAAGTAAGCAATTTTAAAGTAAACCACTTTAGCTATCCGGCTTAACCCCAAGACCGGATTAGAATCATAAAGGTTAAATAAAGTCATGCAATGATAAGTATAAAGTAAATTATTATAATTTGTGCAACAATTTGTTAGACATACCATAACATAGTAAAACATTGACATTTTCAGATATGGATGGGTCTGTTGTTCAGAAACATTTGACTGGGATTGAGCCTCTGAATGGTTCAAACTATAGTTCTTGGAAGATGCAGCTAGATATAGTTCTAGGTTGCCTTGATTACGACTTTGTCCTACTAGAGGAAAAGCCGGTTACTCTCACTGCTGAGTCTTCAGATTCAGATAAGTCTTTGTATTCGAAATGGGAGAAGGCCAATAGGATGGCCATGATGATCATTAGGGCTTCTGTTCAAGAAGCCATCAGAGGTGGTATTCCTGCTGCTGATACAGCTAAGGTTCTTCTTGAGACTATCAAGAAACAATTTATGGGATCTGTTAGGTCTCGTCAGTACAGTTGTTTGACTCAGCTGATTTCATTGAAGTATGATGGTGCTGGAAATGTTCGGGAGCACATCTTGAAGATATCTAAGTTAATTATCTCTCTTAGAGAGCTTGGGTTGACAATTGAGGATGACCTCATGGTGCATTTGGCTGTAGCCTCACTTCCTGAATCATTTGATGCTTTTAAGGTTAATTACAGTGCACAGGATAGGAAGTGAGATCTGCATGAACTGATAGCTGTGTGTGTTAGTGAGGAAGAGCGCTTAAAGCGTGGGAAAGCTGAGTATGCGAACTTGGCTGTGAATTCTGGTAGTAAGAAGAATTTTAAGAATAAAGGGTTCAAGAAACCTAATTCACAAAATTTCTGGCAAGGACAAAATTCAGGACATAGTTCAAGTCATAATTTAGGACAAAGTTCGGGACATCAATTTCAGAAAAATGATAATACTGAGGAACCAGAGGAGATTGAGTGTTTCTTCTGCAAGGGGAAAGGCCACATGAAAAGAGATTGTTTCAAATATAAAGATTGGTGCAGGAAGAACAAAAGAGTTCATTCATCGGCGAAGCGCCAAGGCTGATGAGCTGCTGATTTTTGAAGAACTCTACACCAATAGTATTAGAGGCTGTTGGAACTTGCTGATTAGTATTAGACTTTGTTTCTGTTTTTAATATTAGATGTTATTTTCATTGTGCCGTTGTTTAGGCGAGATATTATAGGATTGGATACAGTTTAATTTTATCATTGAGGGGAGTACACTCTCCATCAGACATATTTTTCAAACAGTTGGTAGTAATATATTAGTAGATGATCTTTATTAGCTAAACTTGGACTCGAATTTTATATCATTCTTGTTGTATGTTTGTTAACATCAGACATATGTTAAGGTCAGTGGGAGCAGGTTTTTAAGTTATATTTTGGATATCAAGATTACCAGAGATCATATTTCTAGACATTTGGAGTTATCTCATAGGATTTCAGTTTGGTTTACAAGAAATATATCGAACTAGAAATTTAAAAGTTATTCAGACTCTGATTTTGCTTGATTTCAAGATAGTTCGAAATCTTCATCAGATTATGTGTTGTTGAATATTTGGATTATAAACATGTTAAATAAAGAACTCTCCACCAGAAATTTTTTAAAGAACTTGTCACTATTATGGAACCTTTAGAATCGTTTGATTCTTTTATTTAGTGGGAGTATTGTTCATTGTTTTACACTCTCAGATATTGATATGTTATGGTTATGCAAATTAAATAATTGATGCATCATTTGATTATAGTCATGTAATTGAACTGCACGTGCAAAAGGTAAAGACATCAAGTGATGGATTTCACATGACGGATGTCATTGATGTCAGGTTTGCCCGAGAGCCTCGCACAAAGCTCTCAAGTTGCTTGGGCTGAACATGGTTGGGCACCATGTTTGAGGCCTTCATTCTGGATACAAGGTGATGGACTTCACATGGCGGTTGCCGTAAAGTATCGGAATGACATGCATATGCTTAAATGCATGTAGCGTGGACAATTTTTGGACGTATACATTTTGATCACATAAGGTTGTGTATAGTCCATATCACACCATACCTTGCCACCATAAAGAACCGCTCTGAAACATTAGTATTACTAGCTGTTTGACCATGGAGTGGCTTGTATCATAGTAAATGAACACTAGTAGATGCTAAATGCTTCCATGATCACCGTTAGTGGTGCTTTTGAATCAAAGTGACAGTTAAAGAACACTTAATTCTCGACAGCAATGTTTTTCAAAATTAAAAGAGTGGCCACTCATGTTTTTAAGGTTGTTCAATCCGAAGAGTCATTTTATTTTATTTAAGGATTGCTTGGACCAAGTGGGAGATTGTTAGGGTTTTTCTTATTAAATAAAAACCCATGTGGTCTGGCGCAATCCTTAGTTTTCAAAACTCGGATTGTATTGCTGTCAATAGAGAATGTTAAGAATAATGGGTCCCACTAAAGAGATGTGATCAAACAGGGACTCTTTAAGTGTTATTAAAGCTAACAACATGGTCAGGGTTGGCGACCGTTAGATCTTTGGTGTGATCCCTCTTAGCCATTGGATCTTATGATGGGTAGGGTTCCAAGGGTATATAAAGCAAAGAGGGGGTCCCTCTTTTCTCTTACGTCAATTGGAAGCCCCATTGAATCAGACCTAAGGAGAAAAGAGAAGACTCTCTCATCCCTCTCAAGCGCCGAGAAACACAGCATCACACCGTGAAGGGAATAGGGAAATTCCAGCGAAAGGTATGAGATCATCTCTTTTAATCTGCGTCCCCTTTTGATTATGAAATCTAGAAAAGTTAATTGCATGGTCTAGATCCAGGGTTTGAATAATCTTGTTTTGTTTTAACATTATTATTCTTGAATCCCAACAATAATTACCTTCTGTTGATGATAGTTATTGAAAAGTTTGATTTGTGAAATTTTGAATTTAAGGACGTTGTTCGTAATTCAATAAAATAATGATACGTGGCTCAAAAGATGTTCTAACATATCACGTATATTAAAATCATTTTTGAAAATTGGTTAACAAAATTCCATGTTTATCTGATGATTTTAACCATTAATGATCAATGATGATTTTAAGCTCTTATGCTTTTAGTTCATAAAAAAGGATTTTTTGCTCATTAATGACAAATTTACCCTTATGTCACTAATGAAAGATTGAAATTATTGTGCCTTTCACGCTATTGACACAGATTCAAGTCCTAACGCTTTTTGGATATTGTTTCAGGCTCTAACGCCTTCAGATATCATTTCAGGCTCTAACGCTTTTGGATATTGTTTCAGGCTCTAACGCCTTTGATGTTGATTCAGACTTCAACGCCTTCGGATATTCTATATGGCTTCAGTGCCTCGCTCTGGCTTACAACGCCTTTCTCTTTATGATGGGTGTGTTTCTCTTAAGGCCTGACGGGAAGGGTGTCCTCGTCCAACACCTATGATTTCCCTATTGGACCTGAGTTACGGGAATGGTGTCCTCGTCCAACACCTATGATTTCCCTATTGGACCTGAGTTACGGGAATGGTGTCCTCGTCCAACACCTATGATTTCCCTATTGGACCTGAGCTACGGGAATGGTGTCCTCGTCCAACACCTATGATTTCCCTATTGGACCTGAGCTATGGGAAGGGTGTCCTTGTCCAACACCTATGATTTCCCTATTGGACCTGAGTTATGGGAAGGGTGTCCTTGTCCAACACCTATGATTTCCCTATTGGACTTGAGATGATCATTATCATCGTTATTATTAATTATTCTAGAGGAGTGTTGTTGTCTGGACACTAATATATTACCTCAGTAGGACAGTACACCATGAAAGCGTATGACCCGCTTTCACGATGTAGTTACCAATTGCTTTTGGGGGAGGACGATGAGTTGTGGTTTGGAGGGCTTAGATAGAATTTGTTAAAAGATGGATATTGTGAATACCGCTTTTAACCTTTGAAGAAAATATCTGAAAGCTTTGGTCATAAAAGCTTAAAGGAGATATGGTGACAAAACGCCTTTATCTTGATGAAATCCAATATTTTCTCTCTAAAAGTCGGTTACAAAAACGGTTATAACAGCTGTACAAGTTGGTTACAATTTTTGATAATCACCTATAAATAGAGGTGACCCCTCCTTGTTGAGGAAGAGACTTTTCTCAAGTTCCCAGAAGATTTTCCAAGAACGACCAGATTTTTTAAAAAGAATTTACAGAGAGAGAAAGTAAAGGATTCATCAAGAAAAACATTCTGTCACTACTTTTCTTCATTGTTCTTTCTTCTCTCCCTCTGAATCATTTTCCTTCCCCTACACCCTTTTTCTTTCTTGTGTTCTCTGAATCATTTCTTCCAAAAATAACTCAATTTAGAACGGTCTGGATATCAGATTTAGGCTAGATTGAGGTTGCAGTAAACCCTATTTCTTCAAAGATCAAAATACTCCCCTACATTTTTGGCGACTCTGCTGGGGATCTCTGTAACAATTTTCGAGAGAAATGGTGACTAAAAGAGGTGCTTCATCCCAAGCACATGTGGTTCAGGAAGAAAATAGGGAAGAATCTCATACTTCCAGAGTGGAAGTTCCTGATCTTTCTGCTGTTCTTGGGCCTTTTCTTGCTCAGTTTCAGGCAACTCAAGTACAGATGCAGGCTATCCAAACTCAGGTAGCAGCTCAGTTAGCAGCATCAGAAAAACAAATGCAGGAGTTTTTCAAAAAAGCCCATCGTGAAGATAATGTTCGCAGTTCAGAGAGGATGCAGGAGCGTACACCTTCTCCATCTCAACATGACGAAGAAAATGACGTGCACAATAATCCTCCCAGGAAAGATCCTATTCCTTCTTCTCCACCCTGCAATCGTCATGAGCAAGAAGGGAGGCATTCCTCATATATGACAGCCGAGGATTTTTCTGAAATGTTTGAAAAGGAGCAAGCAAAACGCTCTGGACTCTCGAATGCTTTCGATGCTAGACCCCCCTTTTCAGCAAGAATCATGAGAATGGAATATCCAGTAGGATATATCACACCTCAATTCACTCTTTACAATGGAAGAACTGGAAATGCTCGAGAGCATGTGATGCGCTTCACTGATGCATTAAGCAGATATGCTAATAATGAAGAGCTTCGTCTCCGCGAATTCGCTAAATCTTTGACTGATCGTGCTTTCACTTGGTACACAACTTTGGCTCCAAACTCTATTCACTCTTGGGAAGAAATGGTCACTATCTTTTCCAAGAAGTTTTTCTCTGTAGAAGACCGTGTTACTCTCAATACCTTGTCGAAAGAGCGGCAAAGACCTAATGAAGATCTGACACAATATGTTCGCCGCTTTCGATATTTGGTTTTAGATTGTCATGAACCAACAACTGAGGAGCAACTTGTACAAATATGTGTCGATGGGGCAGCAAAAGAATACAGAGCCTATTTGGAGGTAGCTACTATCCCTTCTTTTGAAAAGCTTTATGATGTTTCTCAAAGGCTCAACACAGTCATATCAAGAGCAACCCTACCAAGGTACGAAGATAGATATGGTAGGAGGGATAAGAGAGAATCAGCAATGGCGGCAGAAAATTCTGGAAGGCGGCCGTTTCAGAAAAATACTTCTTATCAGTCTGATAAAAAACCAAAGTACAACCCAGAAAGCATTCCACCTCCTTTTCCCTGTAGCATGGCTGAAGTACTACGAATTGTGGAAGTATGGATTGCTGATGGCGTTTTGTACTTACCATCACCCTTCCAAAAGCCTACAGAAGAAGACAAACGAAGCAGCAAATACTGTGTGTATCACCAAACCATACGCCATTCAACAAAAGATTGTTTCTCTCTAAGGCGGATTTTTAATGACAAAATAGCCGCTGGACACCTGAAAATTTCAACTACTCCTGAAGGATCTGTCCATCAGGATCCTTTGCCTAATCATAAAGTGAAGGATGTGATTGCTATGGTCTGTCATAACTCGGCAATTGTTACAGAAAAAGAAATTGAAGAAGAAATTATACTTAATAATCAGTCAGTAATAGAAACTCTTTCACAGAGTTCAAAGTTTAAAAACTTCTTTGACCAGATGCATTTCTCAAAAGCGGCAAGAATAGCTGCAACAGCGGCTTTGACAACAGTTGCAGAAGCTCATTCAGAACATTGTTTTCTTGCCTATTCTGCTACAAGAAAAGCAATGCCGGAAATTCAAGATGTGAGTTTTACTGCTGATGATATGAAAGCTTCATCGTTAGCTCACAACAAGCCTTTGTATGTTACAGCTTTAATAAATTCTATTGAAGCAAAAAGAGCATTGATAGACCCTGGGTCTTCTTTGAACCTTATCCCATTATCAACAGCAATAGCAATGGGATTAGATCCTTCAAAAATTTCTAAGCAACCAATAGAAATTTCAGGATTTGGAGGACAGTGCCAGAACACTATTGGCTATGCTACTATTAATCTTCAAGTGGGGCCAATAAATTCAGCAATAAGAGTCCATGTCATTGAAGCCAATGTAAGCTATCATATTCTTCTTGGCCGCCCTTGGATTCACAAGTTCCAGCTAATACCATCAACATTTCATCAATGTGTTAAAGGAACATATAAGGGGAAAGTCATCAGAATACTAGCAACTGCCACACCATTTGATAAAGCCGAAGCTCATATTTCAGAAGCATTGTTTTATGATGAGTTGGCTGAAGAAGGTGAAACCGCTTTTGAAAAGGCCAAAGGAGTTATGCCACCATCATCCACTATTCTAACACCATCAGAAATTTCAAAGGCCTCAAAAAGACCCCGAGACGAAAGTGTGAAAACAGAAATTCTAAAGGGAAATACTATCAAAGAATCAAGAACTGGGGGCTGTAAGAGGATAGTACAACCAGATGGAAAGGTTGTATATATCTTATGACAATCAAAGGAAACTGATTCATCAAAAGAAAATCAGATTCCCATGATGGATCAAATATTTCAAGCAGAAGAAACAAGTGAAATTGGGGAAGCGCCAGAACAGATGCAGGATGGTGTAAAAGCGGTACAAGAAAGCCTTGAAGAAGTAAACATTGTAGAAAGTCTATCAGAAAAGCGTCCGGTACTTATCAGTTCCAAGTTAACCCCAAAAGAAAAAGAAGAATTGATAAATTTGCTCAAAGAGTACCGAGATATTTTTGCATGGAATTATGAAGAAATGCCGGGGTTGGATCCTACATTGGTCACACATAAATTGAATATTGAGCCAGGATATGTACCAATGAAGCAAATGCCAAGAAAATTCAGACCAGATATTGAAGATCAAATTAAAATAGAAGTTGAAAAGCTTTTGAAAGCAGGTTTTATCAAGCCAATTCAGCATCCAACTTGGTTAGCCAATATTGTACCAGTCAAAAAGAAGAATGGGCAAATCCGTTGCTGTGTTGATTTCCGGGATTTAAACAAGGCATGCCCAAAAGATGAATTTCCTCTACCCAATATGGACCTATTAGTTGATGCAACAGCAGGTCATGATGCTTTTTCATTCATGGACGGTTACAGTGGTTACAATCAGATTAAGATGGCAGCAGAAGATGCAGAAAAAACCGCCTTTCGGACACCAATTGGAAATTTTTATTATACAGTTATGCCATTTGGGTTGAGAAATGCCGGGGCTACTTACCAAAGAGCTATGACAGCCATTTTTCATGATATGTTCCATAATACAGTGGAAGATTATGTGGATGATATTGTTATTAAATCGCGAAAGCGTTGCAGTCATGTTGAGGATCTAAGAAGAGTTTTTCAACGATGCCGCCATTATCAGTTAAAAATGAATCCGTTAAAATGCGCTTTCAAAGTGTCTGCAGGCAAATTCCTGGGGTTCATTGTGAATAGGCAAGGTATAGATGTTGATCCTACAAAAGCTCAAGCAATTGCATCCATGACAGCCCCAAGCACAGTCAAAGAGTTGAAAAGTTTCTTAGGGAAGGTATCCTATATAAGAAGATTCATACCAGGACTAGCAGCTGTCACAGTACCCCTTATGCCGCTCCTACGGAAAAACTGTGTATTCAAATGGGAATCAGTGCATGAAAAAGCTTTCAAACAACTTCAACAAATGATGAGTTCAACAGCAACTATGATGGCACCAATCCCAAAGAAGCCTTTGGTCCTGTATCTGGCTTCAACAGAAACCGCTATTGGAGCTCTTCTAGCCCAAGAAGATTTGTCTGGTTATGAGCGGCCAATATACTATCTCAGCAGAATTCTCAGAGATGCAGAATTGAGATACCCTCGGATTGAAAGAAGTTGTTTATCTCTGATCTATGCCTTACAAAAATTCCGTCATTATTTACTATCTCATAAGATTTTTCTGATGACAAAATCTGATCCAATCAAATATCTCATGTCAAAACCAGTTCTTTCAGGACGAGCAGCTAAGTGGCTCCTTTCATTATCAGAATTTGATATTACATGCCTTTGCCCTCGTGCCATCAAAGGACAAGCAGTAGCAGATCTATTGGCAAATTTCCCAGGAAATGATGATTTGATATTAAGAGAAGAATTACCAGGAGAATTCCCTGAAGCAATGACTATTGAAGCAGAAGAGGAATGGTTCATGTATTTTGACGGATCTAAAACTGCAGATTCAGCTGGGGCAGGTATTGTGTTAAAAGCTCCTGAGGGTGAGGTAATGTCTTTTTCTTTCAAATTGGATTTTCCTTGCTCTAACAATATAGCAGAATATGAAGCTCTTCTCATAGGCTTGACAATTGCTAAAGAATTAAAGGCCAAAAGAATAAATGTAATAGGAGATTCCAATTTGGTAATTAGTCAAATGGAAGAGTCATTCAATGTAAAAGATGTTGGTTTGGCTCCCTACAGAACAGCGGTTCAAAGAATAATGACTAATTTTGATAAAATAGAATTCAAATATCAAGAGCGTACAAGAAACCGCCATGCTGATGCACTTGCTACTTTGGCATCAAAGTTAATATTTGAAGGAGAATCTTCTCAGGTGGTAATTGAAAGACGTATAATAGCTACACCGCTGATGGAAGAATTATGTGACACAGAATCAGAAGAAGCAGATTGGAGAGAACCAATTTTGAAGGATGTCTTCTGCCTTAATGATTCAACAGTAGTCCCTACTACAACACTGAAAGTCTTAAAAAATTTCTTACAGATAAATGGGGATCTGTACTTCAAAGGGCCCGAAGGAGTTTTGATGAGATGTGTTGGAATAAAAGAAGCTAAGAAACAAATGATGCAAATCCACACAAAAATATGTGGGTATAATCCTTCTGTTAGTCTGTATAGGAGGTTACAGCGTTTTGGAATATACTGGCCAACAATGGAAAAAGATGCTGCTATGTTACAGAAAGAATGTTCTGATTGTCAAATATTGCCAGATAAAAAAGAATGTTACTTTACAAATTCTTGGGAAGATTGGAAAAAACCATACAATGACTACTTCACAGATGGAATAATGCCTACTGATCAAAAGGAATCCTTCAAGTTTAAGAAGAAAGTTGCCAAATTCTATTTTGACAAAGGAGAATTATTCAGAAAAGGATACAATGGTATTGCTCTCAAGTGCTTAACTGGAAAAGAGATCGAAATAGCATTGCATGAAGCTCATAGTGGAGATTGTGGCGTTCACCAAGGAAAAAGAAAGCTGTTTCAACACATTTTGGGGTTGGGATATTATTGGCCTACCATGGAGGCAGATTCACACCTATATGTCCAAAGTTGTCATCAGTGTCAGATAAGAGGGAATGTTATTCATGCACCTGCACAATCTCTACGGTATGTTTCTACGCCCTGGCCCTTCCATACTTGGGGGCTAGATTTAATTGGACCTGTTAATCCCCCTGCTGAAGGATATGTTTGGATACTTGTGGCTACTGAATATTTCACCAAGTGGGTAGAAGCTATACCATTAAGAAAGGCTACAGGTATCATGGTGGCTAAGTTTATTAAGGAAAATATCATCTGCCGCTTTGGGATACCAAAGGAGGTCATCACTGATAATGGAACGCCTTTCATAAATTCTAATGTGAGAGAATTATTGGAGAAATATGATATCAAACACAAGAAGTCAACCCCCTATTATCCTAAAGGGAATGGGCAAGCAGAGGCTACTAACAAGACTATCCTGAAGATAATTGGAAAAATGATAGAAGGAGCTCATAAAAAGTGGTGTGAAAGACTTCCAACAGCGCTCTGGGCTTACAGAACTTCAGCAAGGACTGCAACAGGTGTTACCCCTTTCTCTTTAGTATATGGGACAGAAGCCGTTGTACCTCTGGAAGTTAAGATACCATCTACAAGAATTGAAGTATTTGATGAAGAGGAGGCATGCCTCCAAGCTGCTAGATTAGCTCAGCTAGAAGTTATGGATGAAAAGCGTGAAGCTATAGCTATAAAGACAAAAGCGTATCAAAAAAGAGTTGCTAAAGCGTATGACAAAGCAGTACGACATAGAATTCTAAAGGAGGGTGACCTGGTCCTTCGAACAGCTATTCATATCAGGAATGGTACAAAAGTGGCAAAGTTTACTCCTAATTGGGAAGGGCCATTTTTGATAAGACAAAGTTTTGACAGCGGTTATTGTCTTTGTCTACACTATCTGGTGAAGTATTACATGATCCTATCAATGTAAAATGGTTAAAAAAGTACTATGCTTAATAAGAAAAGTAACAAAATCTTCCTTTTGTATTCATATGAAATTTCACAAAAGTTACAAAAGAATAAAGAAAAAGCTTTTACAAAATGTCAGCAGTAAAGCCTCTCTCATTTAGATATATAAGTCTTTCAGCAGAAGCCTTTAAACGAATATATTCTTCATGATCTGCTTTGATTTCTTCTTGTAGAACTGACAGACTATCTTGAGCAGCTTTTATTCCTTTTTCTTTTTCTTCCAGCATGGCTTGATGGCGGGCAATCTCTTGACGAATCATATGAATATTATCTTGATCGTTTGATATCGCTTTCTTGATTTCTTCCGCTTTGACCACTTTATTTTTGTAGGAACTATTCAGCCTGGCAAAGCTCTTGGCTTGGAGAAATGTAACAGATAAACTACTCAGAAAATCTGTTAACCATTTCACATTAACATTAATATCCTCTAACTCCTTCAGCTCCTGCCCCCAGTCTTCAAGGGTCTTTATCCTCAGAAATGCAAGATGAGGCTTGATATCTCTGATCCTTCGGATGACAGAGCATACTGTCTCTATGCAGCCCGCCCTGATGATATGATTCTTCAAAGAACAGGAAGCAGTGATGTCCTGATAGCGTTTAATTATCTCTGTCCATAAATGGACTGAGCTTTCAGAGACAGGGTATCGCCTCACAATGTCATCAAGAGAATCAACTGATAGCGGCTCTATTGAAGTAGAAGGTGTAGCAGGGTCCTCACTCATAAAATTGCCAACAAAGCAGATAGTTCTGATGTCGTAACTGGCGAAAAAGCTGTTGCATGAAGATCAGAATCTGTGATTGCCATTTCTTCATTGGAAGCAACGTTGATTCCCATGGCGGTACTGGCAGCTTGAATATCTTCATGAACGCCTTCCGGAGCAGCTTCCGTTTCAAAAACTTCTGAAGAGCCAATAATAACGCTTTCAGTAGAAGCAATCACTTGAGCGCTGACACTTTCAGTTGAAGGCATTGGAGTATGAGTGCTTCTGCCAATAAAAGGAGCGTCATCAAGAGAAGAGGAAACCTCTGGAATAATTTCAGGAAGACGCTGTTGCACAGAACTCTGCACCACTGAAGAGAAAAACGCTATTTCACTGGCTGAAGGAGGGTCCACATCCATAAGCTGTTCTGAGGTTTCAATTCCAGAAGTTCTTTCATCAAAAATATTGTGCACTTCAGCCTCAACAGCGTTTTTGTCTCCAGGAAGATCATCAGAAAAGACCTCAACTGTTGCAGGAGCAATGTTTTCTGGTATTTCATCTTGAACGCTTTCAGAAGGGCCTTCAAAATGAAACATACTGTTAAAACACTATAACGATTATAATAATAAGCATATGAGTATGTATATTGATAAAACATTTTAACTGCTACTAACCTACGCCCTCAGAATCATCAATAGCGTCAATCATAAGAGGTGATGAAGATTGCGCTGTCCTTTGTAGAAGAAGTGACTTGCCTTGATAGCTTGCGATCTCATTCTCTTCAGAGATGTTAACGCCTTGGCTATGTCAATAGTTCTGGCAGGATTTTGCAGTTCTTCGAACACCAGAAGCTTTAGAAGATTGATCTTTCTTTTGGAAAGCGGAGAGGAACTGGGTTCACTCTCAGGCCAAACATTGGCCAAATTCTCAACTTGTACTCTTGCTTCCGCCGATGGGGGAAAGGAATATCGGCAACATTATCTTCAGGGATGCTGAGTCCCACTGGAGTAGTTGGAGTTCCAGAGCTCCCGGCACCAACATCCGAAAGCGGTGCTGTGCTTTTCCTCCTGTGTAACAGAAGCCTCAGTTCTTCCTAACTCATGTTGAGTCTGTAGATTCTGCTTGCGCACAACCAAAGGCTCGTTGTCTTCACTATCAGAGGAAGGATCCTGTGACAAATAAAAAAATATATTATATATAAGTGACAAAAAATTATACAAATGAAAAATTGAAAAGTGTATGAATAAGAAAAATGCTTTAAGCTTTGCTTACTGATTGGCTCTTTCGCTTCTTAGAAGGAGGTGCCTTCTTTTTTATTGCAAATCTTTTGATTCTAGGCGCTCTTGGAGTAGCCGCCTTTGGAGCAGCGTATAATTGCAGGTTGAGGAGGAGTAATGTTTTCCTCTCGGATCTCTGAAGAACCTCCAACAGCAGTTTTGATTTAGGCTTCTTGTGAGGAGAAGCTACCGCTTTCCTTTTCTTGCTTGCACCAGGTGCCTCTTTCAGACATTTTTCTTTGTCCATAGCCAAACTACACGGTTGACTAGAATTGGCGACCCGGAACAAAGGCTTTGAAAGTACTAACAGCAAGCGTTCCAGAAAAGTGGTAGTTCTTCGTACATTACCCATCCTGTGTCCCGGCCAATAGAAACCCGGTAAACGAGGGTCTTAAATTAAAGGACCAACTCTTAGAATGAAAGCTTCATGGTTCTCTTTAGAGAGAAAGATTATGCTACCACCATCAGGAACGCCTTGATCAAGCCCAAACTGCCTCAGACACCGATCAGGGTTGTAAGATTCGAGACAAAAACTGTTTGTCTTGCCGCCGTCCACACTGAAAAGACCTATTAAATGCATGGACA
>JABCRI010000916.1:0-34824 GCA_015143295.1 Tetracentron sinense
TTAACCGTTTCTAACTAACCACTAAGGCCAGGATTGAGTTTGGCTTATTGGTCTTGTAAATGGCCACATCACTCTAAATCCTAACCTTTTAATAATTGAGATAAATTGGTAGGGATTTGGGAGTACATTTGGAGTATCCCTAGACTAATTCATATAACATCAATTTTATTCTTGGTAAATCAATGAATTAGAAACCCCGATCTTGATTGAGACCAAAATCTCACTCTCTGCTTCCTACCCGTTCCATTTGTGATTGCACCAGGACGTAGACAACAGTTCCAATGATTCCAAGTTTTTTTAAAGAGTTATTACTCAATTTTTTTTTCGACTCCTTACTCTTTTATTTTATATAATCATTAGTATTAAATTTCTACTGGTTCATAAATGCCTAGTAAAAGGTTACAGTATAGTAGGCATTCTCCATACTAATGTTTTAGGTTGTTGATAATTATTAGGTATTTGAGACTTATTTATGCCTAAAGTAAACAAGATAAAATTTTACATTTTGTATGATACTGAACTCCTTCACTTTGTTTATCAGTTCGGTTCATTATAACGGGCAGATATTATTTTGTACCGGTTTAAGACATACTAGTTGTTATGAGTTCTATATTTCAAACCCTCATCTTCAACTTTACCTTGTTGTTGATTGCGGGAAGAAGGCATACTTGTCTTTCCAAGATGGATTTTCCATATCGTACTCTCTTCCGGGTCATTTTGTTGATACTGGTTACTGTACTTAAAATCAAAATCAAAATCTAGCATCTGCTGAAAGTTCAGGCCCCGAAAGAAGAAAAATGATCTAGTAACTACAATGATCTAATCTAGTCAAGTCGCGTGAATGTATTACTGATTCTATATAAGCCATAAAAAACCAAAAACCAAGGATATGTTCTGACTTCAGGGAAGTTGAATGATGGACTCCTGCTATAACAATGTTAAACCTTTTGTAAAACTTCACATGTCTAAAAAGTGTGTTTGGTCTTTTACCTATGCTGTACAATTCCCCCCACTTTGGGATGGGAAATGCCTAAAGTACATTTTGTCTCTTTCTTTACCCTCCTAGACCATTGGGTTCAGGGGCAGGGATGCATAATTTGGTCTCTCTTTTGTGTCAGTAAGATTACCTGACAATGTTATTGCCGATCAATGGGAGATGAATTTGTTTTTCCTCGTCGGCTCACACTAGGAAATCACTAACCTGAGGTAACCCCCTCAATTTGGGGTTAGAGATTGGAGTCACTAAATTGCCTGGGAAAGAGAGGAGAAGAGGCAATCACCCTTAACTCATAGACAGGGTAAGATGGCTATGGTTGTCTTAACTTAAGAAACTCTCCAAGCAAGGCAATGAATCTGCCGATATGGTTGCTCCTATTATTCCATCCAGCACTTTGCAATGGGGATGGTCTGGAATTTATTAGACTGGAGGTTGAGAGATGATTGAAGCCTCCCTGCATTAAGTCTTTTGTTTTTGTGAAGTTGGTTTCCCCCTTTCCTCTATAACTATTCGTGATTTAACAAAAAAAAGGACAAAGAAAAAAAAGAAAAAAGAAAAAAGAAAATGATGTGCTCCGTGATGCATTGTTAGTTTTATGTAAGAAATATCTTCATAAAAAAATATAACATATCTTCACTGTTGTGGTAATGTATGTTGGCATCCCATTTCAAGGGGTCCAAAACATGTTCAACTAATGCAGGAAGTCGTTCTAGATAAACTACAAAGTCATCATATTATATGTATTAATTTCTTATTTCTGAACCTACAAGATATATTCTGGACTTTCTAGAACACCCAATATGAGACTGTTGGATCAGGGTTTGCATCTCCCTTAATTGGTTCTTCAAGGAAATTTATGGGAAGGTGGAATTTAATGAAGAAAGAATCTGGAGAGAGTGTTGAGAATGTTATGACTTATGAGAGGAGCTTACAACACGTTGATCACCCATGGAGAGTTGTTTGAAGGTTATACAGTCAAGGAAACTCAATAATGAGAATTTTGGACGGTTGCAGATGTTTGGCTGTTAACTGGAGAACTAAGAAAATCATGAGATGTTGACATGCAAGCAATATCAAAATCACGAGGAGTTGAATGCACAATTAAAAGTGCTCCAATTCATTAAGGAAGAAATCACTTTTATTTGGAGACCTTGCTGCTTTACTCTGAATTTGGAGTAAAATGGGCTATGCATTGTTTATTACAGAATGCGAAAATGATTGCCTAGGTGTTAAAATTCTATATTTTAATTACTTGTTAAGGTTCATAGAATGTCTATCTTAAGGTGCTTTCCTTTAAAATGTTTGAACTGTGGGGACATTACCAGAATGGTTTCACATTTTGTTGAATATCCAAAAAAAGAATCTTCTTTAAGATCGTATGTTGTCCAACGTTTTTTCAGGGACTTGCTGTTGTACCTATTTGGGATGACTGCAAGGGACGGGTTTCTGGGATGCTGACTGTTTCTGACTTCTTATTAATCTTAACTGAGGTATTCATGTAAATCTCTTTTCTACATTATCTTATTGCTTAGTTTCTATGAAACTATTATATTGATACTCTAGGGGTGCGTTTGGATTTGTGGAATTGTAATATGGAATTGTCATTTCCGTCCGGCAATTCCAATTCTATTGTTTGGGTGTATTTAAAAAAGAGTGGAATTGGAATTCACCAATTCCGTATAGAATTGAATCATTGATTTCTTAGATTAAATAAGTAGAATTCAAATCCATTGTGGGAGGGTCTTAATTGACAAATCCATGATACCTCGGAATTGGAAAAAGGAGAAGCCGGATCAAAACTCTACAGCTGCCCTCTCGCCTGATTCTCTTCAATGCGCCAAAGAGAAGCACATGCGGCCACCATCTCTCCCTCAAGTTCCTATCCTCCCAATCCCTATCTCTCTCTGATCCCTTTCTCCCTGTCAAGGCGTCCCTCTCTTCGGTTCCTCTCCTCCCTCCACCTATCGTTTCATTTGTACAGATCCAAGTGATGCCATTCAAGCTATATTTGTTTTGGTTTTTTTTTTTCAGGAATTTTTTTTTGGCCATTTCAAATTGAATTCTGGAATTCTGACCAAGATCTCATTCATTTTTGGGGTTTTACGGTTGAAAAGAACCATGCGATTCAAGCTATCTTTTGGTTGCTGTCCACGGTGATGCTTGATTACTTTTTGTTTTTTTATCTTTGGTTGTTGTCCACGGTGATGCTTGATTTCTTTTTTTTGTTTTTTTATCTTTGGTTGCTGTCCACGGTGATGCTTGATTTCTTTTTTTTTGGTTAAAGATGCTTGATTACTTGATGAGGCCATTTGTTTTGGTGCCTATTGGATTTGATTAAAATGACATACTCTGCAGAATTGTAGTTTTTTTTTTTGCTTCTCTGTGATACCTAGGATACAAACTGTAACGGAAAAATACCGGGAAGGACACGTGTCAGCTGCAACTGTTCACACTCTGGTTTACTGGCAGAAGGTAGGAGTTGAAGGGTGTGATACCCTGACCTGCACTCCGATGATAAAGTAAGTAGGTGGAGAAGATGATGAACAGTAATACGCACAATAACACTGAAAAATATATGTGTGTTTCGGATCCCCTCAACACTGAAATTCTCGGGGTATTTATAGGTTAACCTAGGTATGGCCATAGATGACCATAGATGCCCATACCACGTGCCCTGCACTCATTACCAAATATGTCAGTAAAATCTGCCACCTGTTGCATCACACGTGAAAGCCTACCATGAGTTCAGTCGGTTGGGTCTGACAGCACACAGAAGTGACCAGCATTAAATGCCAAGACAGTGCTTTCGGCCTATTTGTCAGAATAACCGATCGTCTCCTGATCACTTCCTCCTGCGAGTTGGTCTCGTTGTTGACTCGAGCTCGGGTACGTTGTATACGTCTTAAAATATGACCTGGACATCTTTCTCTGAGCTACAACGGGCTCGTTGTTCATTTGACAATGGAAACGTTGTCGAGAATACAACGTTTACGTTGCGCATAAGACATCGGACACGTTGTCAAGCCACAACGAAAACGTTGTTCACAAGACCACAGAGTCGTAATTTATACAACGTGAACGCTGTGCATCAGACAGTATTTATCCTGCTATTTTAAGCACGTGACCCAGCCATATGTCCACGTTTCACTTCGTGAACAAAACAACAAAAGCTAGCTCGTTCCCCAACGCTCAAATAATTTTTACGAATTTTATCCCTTACACAAACAATGGTGGATGTTGGAATACATGTCCCTTTTAACACCCATTAACCGTGGTTAAGATTTACTAACCCTTATGGTTCAACAATTTAACTTAGATTTTAGAAAAAAATTAACCTTAAGGATTAAGACTTGTTATCCATCTAACCTTGGTTCTTAGAAAAATAACCTTAGAGTGGTTAACACTCTCATTAACTGTGGTTTAAATTCACTAACCTCTAGGGTTCATCCATTTAACCTTGGTTTTTAGAAAAAAAAATATATTAACCTTGATTTAATCAAACTTAATCATGATTTAAAAAATAAAAAATGGACATATGGCGGTCTGTGGGCGTGCACGCGTTCAGCTTGGCGGTCTATCAATTCCCTTTATTTATATGCGTGCTAATCTTTATCTTATCACAAGTTCAAAGTCATTTCACATAAATTTTATTCATCCAAACTGTAAATTTGGAAATTTTGGAATCCAATTTCTTGAATTCAATTGTGCATCCAAACAATAGAATTCTGAATTTCGTGGAATTTAATTCAATAGGTTTTAATTCTATGGAATTCAATTCATTGGCTCAATTCCAATTCCACAAATCCAAACGCACCCTAGATGATTCATCTCAAATTAGCCTCTCTTGATTTGTGGAGAATAAACCCAACACCAGAATATGTGCTGTTTCTCAGGTTCTTAACTTGTGTTTTTTATCCTCCAAATTGATCATTGCTCTGGCTACCCAATGAGTTGCATTAAGCAAATTACCTTCCACAACCAGTAGGAAGGAATTTGAATTTATGAAAATAGTGAGATCCAAAATGCAAGGAATATTGCTTCATTGGATTTCTTCTTTTTGGGGGTGGGGAGTTGTTCTCACTTGCTACCGCACCACCCAACTTAACTTCAGAACTTTAGCAACAGATGGCTGCCATCTAATGTGGGGCTTGAGGAGAAACCTTATGACCAAGTTCTTCAGTCCTCAATTAAAGCACCTCTTCTGCGATAGCTTATGCACAATGAAGCCTAATTTCCATAGTTTCTTGTTTATGGAAGCAATGTTGTAATGCTAAGGCATTACTTTTCATGCTATTGTTGGTTCCTTTTGGTTGAGTTTCATATTTAATATTAGTGCTACTACATAACTAATGATATTTCTGTTTCAATTCTGTAAAGTGTTCTGTTTGCATGATATGAAGAAAATCTCTGATATCTTCATCCTGTTTGCAGCTTCATAAAAATAGGCCAATGCTGACCAATGAAGAGCTTGAAATACACTCAATTTCTGCTTGGAAAGAAGAAAAAATCAAACTTAACAGAAAATCCGACAAGCCTATACCGCCATCATTTAGAAGCCCTTTGATCCAAGTAAGGGTTCTCTTTTGCATATGGAATTTCTGTGATCTATTGCTAGAAAATCTGCATGTGATTATGTAAATTTGGATCATGTTGGTATCTATTATTGTTGCTAGTTGATGTAACCCAAGGTCTTAATAAATAATTACTTTAGCCGTTCAAATTTTTTGTGCATCTTAGAAGCAGCTCCCTCAATGAAAAACATTGGAAAATAAAATTTCATTTGTGGTGTGCTTTGAAGATATACTAGTAAAAGTGCACGTGCTTTGCTTTTATAATTTTTTCATCATTAATTAAAAACATAACTTAAAAAAAACATAATTTTGAATATATTTTCATTAGACGTCACATTACTCTCTTTATATTAAATTATTGCTTTTATAACCCAACGTCACATTACTCTCTTAAGAAATTTAATATTTCTTATATTAATTTAAGTTTTATGTTAGAAAAGACTTACTAATAGTTGGATTATTTACTAATCCCACTTATAAATGAATTAAAAGCAAGGAATCATGCGTAATAATCTTCTTCTGATAAAAAACAATAATATTTTAAATAAATATTATGACTTGAGTATTATTTTCCATTGTTAGAATATTGGTGCTTTTGACTTTAAAATACAAAAAATATAAATAAAGAGTCCTTATCCATAAAATAGCAAAAGTGTCTCATGGGTCCCATATTAGATTAGTATAATTTTAATGAGTCCTTCTAACTATCTACAAATAGAGTCCTTATCCAAATAGAGAGTCCTTATCCATAAAATAGCAAATCATAGTAGAAATAAAGGAACATAAATTTGTACTCCACTTCAGTAGATAAAATAATTTGAAGTTGGAATCTCATACCATGATACTCAGTTGTGTTCTTTCCATCACTGATTCACCGGTCACATCCTGTAGACAAATTTCAACAAATAAAAAAATAGTAATAAAATAAGAAAGAATTCCATGAATGGAATCCCAACAGAACATAAAGAGAAGTCTGAGATTAAGGGAGGCAAGAATGGAACCACCTTTAATAATCCCCATGAAAGGCTAGTTATGGAGATTAAAAGAAATCTGAAGAAGGGATCCACCGCGAGCCAGCTGCAGTCTTTCTTGGAAGTACTTTCTGGGACCCCATAGGAGGTAATATATGCACTGTTTGAGGCCGTGTTTGAGGGTATGAGAAAGGATTTGTGAAGGAGGTGGTCAAGAGGAAGAATTTCTTGTTGCGGCCATTCAAGATGAAGGATCACATATGTTTTTGATATGTGCTATTGAGGGCTTCTTTGGGAAGTCAGCCGTGAGGAGTGATGAGGGATGCACACAGTTAAGAACTTAAGATAAAAATAGATAAAGAATAATAGCTAAAAGATTAGATGGTCTCATGGGTCTCACATTAGATTAATATAATTTTAAAGAGTCCTACTAATTCTCAACAAATAGAGAGTCCTTATCCATAAAAATTGCAAAATAGACATTTAATTCGTAGTAGTTGGTCTCATGAGTCCCATATAATACTATACACTATAAATTTTTACTATACATTATAATTTTTTTATTAATGCTGAAGGGTAATTACGTCCACATAAAGTTTAGAGTCCTTATCTATAAAAATAGCAAAATAGACATTTAATACGTAGTAGTGGGTCTCATGGTCCCACATAATACTATACATTATAAGTTTTTTTGTAAATGGTAAAGGGTAACTATGTCCACATAAAGTTTTGCATACTCCTTGTACTTTTATTAGTAGAATGATATCTATATATATATATTAAAAAAATTTGGAACTAGTCTATTGGATATCATGTAATGCTTGTCTCTCTATATCTATCTTTCTAGCTTACATCTATTCTTTTGATATGTTCAGGCTGGTCCACATGAGTCTCTAAAAGATGTAGCTCTGAGGATTCTGCAAAATAAGATTTCTACAGTTCCCATCATCCATTCGTCACAGGATGGATCTTGTCTACAGTTATTACATCTTGCATGCCTTCCCGGAATATTAAAATGTGCGCTTTTTTTAGTTCTTTATGGATCCCTTTTTTCGTGGTGTCTCTTATAGCTTATTTTTCTTCTATGAAATATCCAGATATTTGCAGGCATTTTAGACATTCTCCTGGAACCCTGCCTCTTCTACAACAACCGGTTGGTAGTCTTCCTTTAGGTACATGGGTGCCAGCAATTGGAAGAGCAAGTGGATGCCAAATAACAACATTGCAGCCTAATGCGCCTCTAAGTTCTGCACTGAATTTATTAATAGAAGGTGCAAATTAATTGTTTTATATATATCTGGAAAAATATTTGTTACAGTGGCATTTCCTTCGCCTGCGGGTGTGGCGTGGCCTTTCCTTTCCTTCCGGGGGTGATAACTTGGACCCTTGGGAAGGATAGGAATAGGAGATTATTTGAGGACTCCTTTTTGTCTATTCCTTGGATCCAGTCGAGTGTGGTGTTTTGTAGGGGGATATAGTGGGGACCCTTGGGAGAATGCATTCCTGACTTTGTCTTCTGATATAGCTTGGGTCTTGTTGTTGCCTTTTGTTTTACCTTGGTTCATTCATAGTGAACTCTTGTTTTTCCCTCTTTTGATATATTTTCTTATATTGATTACCGATCAAAGAAAAAATATATGTTACATAATTACACTTGTAACAGATATTTTAGGCATCTAAGCATCTGCCAATACAATAAAGTCGAGCCGATTTGAATGCCTTGCCTATATTATTTGGATACAGAGGTTATATTTCTTACTTTTTATACTTTACCCCTCTAAAATAAGATATGTAGTTATCTTATACTGTATAAGCAACTGGATTTGTTTGTAAATTATGAGTGTGTTTATACTTTATATCCATATTTTTTTAGGCAAAGAGGTTATATTTTTTACTGTTTGTTTATAATAAATTTATTCTGTATAAGCAACTGGATTTGTTTGTAATTACGAGCTCATAATCCATTTTTTCACGAACAAAATGAGTTTTAATATTTCGTGCTACTGAAACATGGGAAGAGCAGCACAACTGCAACCTTTCAATCGATAAATGCAATGCAATGAAGTTCAGGAAATCTGATTGTGATTATATGTCCAATCCACAGTTGGTTAGTTTAGATATTTAGCTGGTTGTCCAACCAATGCACTCTAGTTTTACTTCGTTACTGGATCTTTTTGGTTCATCTATTCTTCAGTGCAGATAAATGCTCTGATGTTTAATATAGCAATGATCAATAATTTTTTGGAGATTGTCATTGCTTTAGGAAATTCTAGTCATATGTCATTTAAGTCTCTGCATTGTCGGGTGTCTGGGTCGTCATAATTTGGAAACTTATAATGATGCTATATATATAATGGTTTCGGGTTATTACTTCAAAGTGTGTAGCATTTTAATGTTTTACAGCCCTATAAAAATTGTTTATTCAACTCTATGTTTATGTCATTGTGATTGTTGGTAACCAAAATGTTTGATCCAGCTGGCTTGCAGGGAATCCACATTTCAATTTCTCTATGTTTCATTTATGACTAATGTCATTTCCCTTTTTTAGATCAGACTAATGTCATTTCCTTCATCACTATAAATGCTTCTTCTTACTTTAGTAGCAAGTAATGTATTTTTATGTGGTTAAACTAACATAGATATACTTCATTGTTTATGCCTTATCTTTTTCAGCTCAAATAAGTTCCATTCCTATTGTTGATGATAACGGGTTCCTTCTAGATGTGTACTCTCGAAGGTAATCTGCATTTGATTATATGTTAAGCTTTTGGAATTTTCAGTCATTAATTTATCTTTTCCCTGGAGTTAGCAATCCGCTTTAGTATTTTCATTAGGAGATCAAACTGATCAAAGTTCGGCTTCAATGTTTCTTTTCTCTTTACAGTGATATTACATCATTGGCAAGAAGCAATGCATATGATCGTATTCAGCTTGATCAAACAAATATGCATCAAGTGAGTGTACCCCATTGATTTCATAGCATTAGTTCGTCATTCTGGATGTTCTCTGAACTGTATCGTCATCGAACATTCCTTTTTTGATTTCTCCACTATATTTCCCGAGTAGTAATCTGCCTTAAAGGGGTAACAAAAAGGGGATTATCTGTTGTCTTTCTTGTATTAAAATGTTTGAAAAGTTCTGGCAGTTCATTGAAGATGGACGTGTTACTTATCTGAGACTCTGAGTTGAGGTCCATAAGTTTATTATGATGTGTTCCCAACCATATGTTGTCAAGGCACTTAGCATCAGAGTGCCATACATGTGGCAGGCTAATTCTGGGGTATCACACAGCTAGACTAAGGGACCAGTTGTTTGACTAAAATAATTTTCTCTTTAGAAGAAAGTATATATTTCTACTTTTTTCTTTTTGGTTGAAGAGGTAATCTAAACACACACACACACTCACATACGCACATCGTCATTGATACCACTGTTTTCAGTATAACATTTTTTTTAGGTTTATCACAGATTATAAACGATATTAAGCTTCTTGGACTGTCTTCTATTGCTGATTTGTATCTGTTTCTGGAACTGGCATACTAGTTGGCTTTCAAGTTACAGAGGTTATTTCGGGCATTTAAATACATTGAGAACAGATATTATGCGGGACAGATTAAGAATGAAAAACAGCTCAGTAGTATTGCATATTCAAACAAGATGATAAGTGAAATTCTATCTTTGCTGTCTTCAGTCTAAGGAAATAACTTGTTAATCCTTGAGACTCTGGATCTCGCAATAGGATTTTTAGCTGATGATATCACCCTTGGAATCTGATTTCAGGCACTGCAGCTAGCATATGAGGCCAACAATGCCATTAATGCCCATAGACAATGGCAGACATGTTTGCGTTCTGACTCCCTGCATGTGGTAATGGAGCGCCTCTCAGATCCAGGTACTCCTCCCAAAGAATCGCTTCATGTATCTAGACTACATTCTCTGAAATCTTGGAATGAACATTTTTTCTACTCACTTTTCAGCGGTGCGTCGTCTGATTGTCATTGAGGCTGGTAGCAAGCGTTTGGAAGGCATTATTTCGTTGAGAGATGTTTTCAATTATATCCTGGTCTGAAAGCCTCTTGTAAATCCCAGTCCCCTGACATTGAAGTTTTGTCCAGCTTCTTTGATTTGAAGAAATAATAAATCTTATTTGAGCTATGAATCCAGAAAATGGATGAATGCAGGTAAAGGTAACAATGCCCCCTTTGAGAATCGACTCTATAACTGCCTACAGAACCCCATGCCTTGTAGCCTCATAGACCAGTTTCTGGCTTGCTACTTTCTTGGTTTACACTGAGAAACTAATTTGATGGTTGCATATGGATGATCTTCCTAAGCACCAAAGGAGCTTCCTTCTTGAGCATGTTTTTTGGGAGAAGTTGGGCAAGTATCCTCTGGCGACACCGGGACATTGGATCTTGTATCTTTGTTTGCTATCGGACGAGGACTACCGACTCCAAAACTTGTAGAATGGTTGATGAAGATTAGCCCCTTAAAATTTACAGTAAGAAAAAGAAAAGTAATAACTAATAAAT
This sequence comes from Tetracentron sinense, assembly GCA_015143295.1. Lineage (NCBI taxonomy): Eukaryota > Viridiplantae > Streptophyta > Magnoliopsida > Trochodendrales > Trochodendraceae > Tetracentron > Tetracentron sinense. The sequence continues at coordinate 11,072 of JABCRI010000916.1, forward strand.
CCAATGTGGGGCTCATTGATGAAGGTCTGTGAGCTTTAGGACTTATGGTCGTTGGCCTAAGAAAGGCACATGGTTGTCCATAAGGCTTATACATTGGGCTTACAATGTTTCTAGACTAGTAATTAATTCAAAGAGTTTTTAGAAGGATTCTATCTTTTAAGAAATTAGAATTTTCTAAAAAGTCAAAAAAAAATCTTTAAAATGACAAGAAGTCTCTACAAAGTCAAGTCTCTAAGGAGTTTTCTAAAAAGTTTAAGAGTTTTGAAAATTCTTTAAAAAGTCAAGAGTCCTTAGAATATTCTAGAAAGTCAAAAAGTCATCTTGTATTAATGAAAGAATGTTCTAATTTGGTTTATAAAAAGATGAGGACATGACATTGGAAGACATTCCAAGTTGGAATATAATTTGAAGTAAATTTCTTTGTTAATGGTGAGACTCCATTATTCTCTTCTAGGTGAGACTTCTAGAAAGCCTTAGTGAGACTCTAAGTTTGTAAGATTCCAACCATAGGTCATCCATAGAAGCAGTGAAACTCTACTTCTCTTATCCCCTTTCCCCTTATTCCACTTATCTCTTCCCTTTTGCTAAAATCCAACAACATTATTTTTCTATCCTACACCAATTTGGTATCAGAGCTGAAGCCTATCAGCATATCAGTAACCTTTGAGGTCTTTGGTTTGACGAGCGGTACATCATATGAAAACTATGCTACCATGAGCTTTGGAAATCATTCAGGAGGTCTTGGAGCAACTCCAACTCAGCTAGGGGAGTTGTCAGCCATCCAAAAGTCGCAACAAGAAACAATATTTGGTTTGATGAAATAATGACATTTTTACAAAGGCATCACGAGAATACGAATCAAGATACTGAAGATGATGATGCAATGAGTTTCAAAATTCAGTTATACACTTGCCACAATTCGCTGCCCATGAAACACAAAGAACTCATCCAATGGGACATCAAAGGAGAGGCATGAGTGACTACATGAACCAAGGCATGGAGAGGTGTGAAAATTACAGAGCAGCAGATGATGTGAACAAGAAGGTACACCTTGAAGTTGCTGTTTTTTAAGGAAAACTTAATCCAACAGTTTTTCTTGATTGACTCATATCTATGGATGACTACTTCGATTGGTATTCCATGCCCAAAGAAAAGAAGGTCCGCTTTGTTAAAACAAAATTGAAAGGGCTAACACGATTATGGTGGCATAGTATTGAAGATCAACTCTAATAGATCTAATCAACCACTCATTGATACGTGGGACGAGATGAAGACAAAGATGAGGGAACATTACTTGTTAGCTGATTATGAGCAAACTTTATACACCAAAATGTTCCAGCTAAAACAAGGTTTTAAGTCAGTGGAGGAGTACATAGAGGAGTTTCAAGAGTTGACTATCCGGAACCGAGTTCGAGAAAGTGAGTCTCAGTTGGCTGCCCGTTACAAATTCGGACTTCGTATGGAGATACAGCTTGAAATGACAGCTACGCGCACTTGGACGTTGGATGAAGCATATCAGCTTGCACTTACAATTGAAGAAACCATTAAATTTCAACCATCAAGACGTCCAGTTAGTCAGAACGAGGGATCTTCCAACAATTGACTAGCAAGTAACACTCTACTTGGCAACGACTCCAACGCTTATAACCGATGAGGCAATAACCAATGGGTCTTCAACAGTAGTAATTAGGATATTACTAAGGGTAAGACACCGATTGGAGATGGTATAAAATAGTCCGGTAAGACTCCATTGTGTTACAAATGTGGAGGTCATGGTCTCTTTGCCATTGTGTGCCCGAACAAGAGCTTACACTTCTATGTAGAAGAACCAGAAAAAGAATAGGAAGAAGAGCAATTGGAAGATAAAGCTGATTACTATGGAGACATGCATGAGGGTCTTAGTCTTGTGATGTGAACATTATTAACTACACCAAAATCCGAAGAAGAGGAAGATTGATGGCGTACCAACATCTTTCATACGAGGGTTTCATGCAATGGAAGACTTTGCATCATGATTATTGATGGAGGCAGCAGTTTGAACGTGACATCTCCAGAGCCTATTGAGAAGCTTGGGCTAAAAAAAGGAGAAGCACCTACGACCATATTGAGTAGCATAGGTAAATGATATTTCTATTCTGGCAAATCATCGTTGCTTAGTTACTTTCTTGATTAGTAAGAACTTTGAAGAATCAGTTTGGTGTAATATTTTGCCTATGAAAGTTTGCCATATTTAGCTTGGGAGACATTGGCTTTTTGATCGTAAGGGAAAACATGATGAATATGAGAATACCTATACTTTGATCCACAATAGGCACAAGAAAGTTCTTCTACCCATGAAGGATCTTCCACTTATTAAGCAACTAGAAGTACAATAACTAACAAATGTTTTCACTATGCGCAAGTTCATGGAGGAAAGCAAGGATGACGCTATAGTCTTTGCCTAAGTGACACATGAAGTGTCGAGATCAAAGGAAGAAGAGAAAGAATACCCATTAGAAGTCAAGGGCATTATTGTTGATTTTGCAAACCTAGTATCTGATGAGTTGCCCAATGAGCTTCCCCCCATGCGTGATATACAACACGCTATCGATCTTGTTCAAAGTACAATTTTGCCTAATTTACCTTCTTATCGCATGAATTTGACGGAGCACACCGTGCTTAAAAGGCAAGTTAATGAATTACTTATAAAGGGATTCATTCGGGAAAGCTTAAGCGCTTGTAGAGTTCCCCTCTACTCACTCCTAAGAAGGATGGGACATAGTGCATGTGTGTGGACAATAGAGCTATCAATAAGCTAATTGTCAAGTATCAGTTTCTTATACCAAGACTTGATAACATACATGATGGCGGGAGCACTAATTTTCTCAAAGATCGACTTGAGACGAGGATACCATCAAATATGTATTCGCCTCAGAGATGAATGGAAACCGACATTCAAAGAAATTAAGTGCAAGATGTTGAAAGTCTCGATTTCACATTTGCCAGATTTTGGACAAATTTTCAAGGTTACATGTAATGATTCACATGTGGGTATAGGAGCTGTCCTTAGCCAAGAAGGACCTCTCATTGCTTATTTCAGTGAAAAGCTCAACAACACCAAGAAGAGGTACTCAACTGGTGATATCAAGTTTTACACTATAGTACAAGCTCTCAAGCATTGGCAACACTATCTTATTCATCTGGAGTTTGTCTTATACTCTGATCACGAGGCGTTGCGGTATCTCACATGTTAAGTGGAGAGGTAAACCCATTTCAAAAAGCACATGGATTACGACAACAGACTTTCAAAAGATCAACCCAGATCTTTACGAGAGGTACCAATCCTCTGTCTCAATGGAGCCGAGTCTTTTCAAGACGGGGGAGTTGATGGGGTTCAGCCCTTTAAAATTTACAACAAGAAAAAGAAAAATAATAAATCCAATGTGAGACCCATTGATGAAGGTATGCCCGTGGGCCTTAAGACTTATAGTCATAAGCCCATGGTTGCCCATAAGGCCTATACATTGGGCCTACAATGCTTCTAGATTAGTAATTAATTCAAAGAGTTTTTAGAAGATCTTTATCTTTTTAGAAGTTAGAATTTTTTAGGAAATCAAACAAGAATCTCTAAAATGTCAAGAAGTCTTTAGAAAGTCAAGTCTTTAATGAGTTATTTAGAAAGTTAAATCTTTAAAATTCTCTAGAAAGTCGAGAGTCCTTAGGATACTTTAGAAAGTCAAAGAGTCATCTTGTATTATGAAAGAATGTTCTAATTTGGTCTATAAAAGGAGGAGGACATGACATTGTAAAACATTTCAAATTTGAATATAATTTGAAGCAAGTTTCTTTGTTCATTGTGAGACTTCATTATTCTCTTCTAGGTGAGACTCCTAGCAAGCCTTAGTGAGACTCTAAGTTGGTGAGATTCCAACCATAGGTCATCCATAAAAGTAGTAAGACTCTACTTCTCTTATCCATTTTCCTCTTATTCCACTTCTCTTCTCTTTTATTAAAATCCAGCATCATTATTCTTCGAACACCAATGGTTGTCAAACTCAGCAGCTGCTTGTGAAAGTGGAGAAATTAGTCTTGATGTAATGCTGATTTAGAAATACAAAATTGATAAGAAAATGAATATTGATTATTAAACCAGTTTGTCTGTGTAATATAAAAGGGATGGACAATTTATTATCTATCAATCCAACCATACGTATTTCATTGCTCCATATAAGAGTAAGCGCAAAACTACTAATTGTCCTGCAACAATTACACCCTATACTAATATCAAAAGCCGGTTTGGTGGGTTGAGTAGGAGAAAGACTGGATGGTTATGGAATAGCATAGCATCATTTCTCGTTCTCCTTTTGTGACTAGGGGTGATATTGAGCGGAGCTAAGTAGGGGATGTTCAAGCTTGTACGTTAATTAAAGGAACTTGAAAATCAAGCTTGGGCTTGACTTGTTTATCTTTACTATTATAATGCAAGAGGCAATCGCACCCGCGGGTTAACACAAAACATTGATTTAATGTTTTACTTTAATTCCCAAACTACCCCTTGCCTTTGATTTAATGTTTTACTTTAATTCCTAAACTGCCCCTTGCCATCTATCTATTTAGAATTACAGCCAATCGCGATTGAACTCGGGGAGAGTTCAATCGCACCCGTGGGTTAACACGTGTCCCTTTTAACTCCTATTAACTGTGGTTAACTCCTTCCCCTCGCTCTCACGTGCATCACACGTGCCACAAGCAAGTTCAATAGCACCCGCGAGTTAACATGTGTCCCTTTTAACTTCTATTAACTGTGGTTAACTTTTTCCCCTCGCACTCACGTGCATCGCACGTGCCACCCGCTAGTATTAAATAAACAAGATCGAGCAGCTTGGTTCATTAGATATAACTATTTATATAGGTGCAAATTTTACTTTTTTATCCTCACATAAGTAAAGAAGTAAAGAAATAAATTATCGAGTTGCCTAAATTTTGAGGATAGGTTTATAATTGTATAAAAGATATTCTTATCATGTCAAATATATATATATACACTAGAAAAAGTGCACGTGCGTTACCCGTAATAATTTATTTAGTAAAGATTTAGTTAATTCGTGTTTAATTATTTTTAGTAAATTCACTTTAGATAATTAGTAGAATCATTTAAAATGAGTACAATTATTTAAGGTTCTAATTAATATATGAAATTAATTTTTATGTACATAGTAAAGTTATTAACAATTTTTCAATTTTTATACTTATTAAAATATTATATTCGTAATTTAAAATAGTTGTTGAGGCTTAAATATTTTTTAAACAGTTTACTTATAACACACGTTTTAAACTTGTTATTAGTATATAAGAAATGCTTATATTTCCCTATTTTATTTCAAATTTACATAGAATTCAATTTAAAAAAAACGTACATTTCAATATCATTAATTAGAACTTATTAAAATTATTCTTAGATTGAATTCGTGGGCATTGTATAATAATAATAGTTCTCACCCAAAGAGTGTGATTATATATATATATATATATATATATATATATAGTTACAAAAGCGAGAAGCGAAAACGAGAAACGATGCGAAAGCGAGAAGCGGGATTCGAGACTCAAAAAATCCTTAAGAAATGAGAAACGATAAATGAGATATATGTGCTTTATTCTCATTATATTAGAATGACTAATCATACATTTGATTTAATCTTACATGAGACATTTGTGGAGAATTAGGTGTCTTAGATTTCAATTCAATGATACTTGCTAAGGATCTATACCCTAGGCTTCAAATTAAGGTCTATCCAATCACTTCTTACATAGCCCCTTTATCACTAAATGAGACATGATAGAAACGAGCAGGAAGCGAGTCTGAGAAACAAGCTTCCGGAGAAGCGAGCTTCCCACCTTATACATAACTTCCCTGCAACTATATATATATATATATATATATATATATATATATATATATATATATATATATATTTTTTTTTTTTTTTTTAATTGCTAATCTATTAAATCTTTGAATGTCACATTATGGCTTCATCAAGAGGGGTTCTTAAAATGGTGATTAGCAACTTATGGTTAATTTTCATAATTTCAATAGCTTCAACCTACGAAGAATAGATCAGATTACCTCTTTCTTTCAAGTAAATGGTTGTCAACGAGAAAGATCTTCCACCCAAAGTAAGATCTTCCACCCAAAGTCATTGGTTCTTGATTGGTTTAGGTAAGGAATGCAAAAACTGGAAAGAGATAGAATTGATGACAAAGAAAGGAGAGTCTATTTATGACTCTTACCATGTTTGAGAAGTAGGAAAAGACTCCAAGAAAGAAAAAAATTTCATTGCCTAAGTTGAAGCCTTTTGGAAGAATCTTTCTAATTCTCTACTACTAATAAAATTTTTATATAATAATTAAAGTCCTACTAAATCTCTAACCACATATGTATATGTATACTTTTTTTGATTAAAATTTCATATTTCACTAATATAATAGAGTTGGAGTCCTTCTAACTCTCTATTAATATAATTTTTTTTTTATTTATAATAATTAAAATTTGGTTATACCATAAGTTATATATTAAATACAATAAGTTAAATGGTATTTACGACCAAGTAAAGTTTCGCATACTCATTATATTTTTATTAGTAGAATGATATATATATATACCTATCCATTTTTAGTGATAAAGCACACTTTTTATGCGGTTGCATTGCTTATCTCTGAAAGTAGCCATGTGGTTGGCTCATGCTGAGAGTAGCACTACTCTTAAATGTTTTTGCAAAATTAAGTATAGATATATAATTGAACCTAATAATGGTGTTTTCAAGCTAGGCTCATTAATTAAACGAGCTCAAAATTAAGTTCAAGCTTGATTTGATTATATATATATATATATAGATAACCGGGAATTAAACAAACTTGAAAATTAAGTTCAAGTATGACTTGTTTATTAAATTTAAAAAGTTGATACAATAGTTCGTTAATCAGTCAGGAATTAAAAACGTGGACGGCAGGATTCGAACCTGCGCGGGCAGAGCCCACATGATTTCTAGTCATGCCCGATAACCACTCCGGCACGTCCACTTGGTTGTTAAGAAAATGAACATTATTTAATAATATATATTACATATGGTCTCCTCCATTATGAAGGCTCTTTCCGAGTGAGTGCGTGGGTTTACTCTTATAAACTGTTAACTTAGGTTTGATGGTGTGTGTTTAGTCATTAGTGTTACTCGCCTCGATACCAAGTAACTTCTCGAGGCAGATCTGTCGAAGAGGTCAGGAAGCGTTTCTGTCACTTGATTTACTTTCATGAAGAAGAGACGTGATATGAAGTTTGTAATGGACGACAGTTGTATCGCAATTAAACTTCTCATGCCATGGATTCAGTGGCCAGCTTTGGAATTTGGATCCCTCTCTCCCTTCCTAAGGCCCAACATCGGCCAGGACAATGCACAACTCTTCATGGGATTGCCATGAACGATCGATCATTCTTCATCTTTACTATTATCTTTCTTTCTTTCTTTTCTATGGGAGAGGCTAGCGTAGATGATTTTTTTGAAATTTCCATATTACCCTTATATAGAAACAAAATTTTAATTTAATGTTTTGCTTTAAAACCCAAACTACCCCTTGCCTTTGATTTTATTTCTAAACTACCCCTTGCTCATCTATCTATTTAGAATCACATCCAATCGCGATTGAACTTGGAGAGAGTTCAATCACACCCGTGGGTTAACACTTGTCCCTTTTAACTCCTATTAACTGTGGTTAACTCCTTCCCCCCACTCTCACGTGCATCGCACATGCCACTAGCAAGTTCTATCGCACCCGCGGGTTAACACGTATCCCTTTTAACTCCTATTAACTGTGGGTAACTCCTTCCCCTCGCTCTCATGTGCGTCGCACGTGCTACCTGCTAGTAAATTATAATGCGAGAGGCAGCCGTAGATGATTTTTCCGAAATTCCCATACTACCCTTATATAAAAACAAAACTTTGATTTAGTGTTTGCTTTAATTCCCAAATTACCCTTTGCCTTTGATTTAATTTCGAAACTACCCTTGCTCATCTATCTAATGTTTTATCACAGCCAATTGTGATTGAACTCAGGGAGAGTTCAATCGCACCCGCGGGTTAACACATGACCCTTTTAACTCCTATTAACTGTGGTTAACTCCTTCCCCTCGCTCTTACGTGCATCGCACGTGCCACCCGCTAGTTAGTTATTATCAAAGTTGATTTTACTCCACCCACTCGGGACTTACCCGCACTTGTCCATGAACGATCGATCATCCTTAATTTTTCATTTATTTTAGAATGGTTTCTCAAAAGAAAAAGGTTTAGCAGCCCTTCTCATCAAAAACAACAAATTTCATAACTACAAAAATACAAATTTGAGAGGGGAATGCTATGTCCACTTTCCTTCTCATTTATTATTATTATTATTTTTTAAAATTTTGAGAAGTGGACCCGGGGTTGGTCCGCTTTTAAGCTGACCCAAGTGTCCTGTGTCCCTTTTAACCATGATTAAGCTTACCTAAATTATAATTAGTAATTTTGTTTTTTCTAAAAATTATGATTAGATAGCTTAATCTTAGGGGGTAAACCACAATTGATGGATGGTAAAAAAAAAAAGGGGTTTGGACCAATGAGGTCACTGGAGTTAGCTTACTGACCCTGGGCCATTTTCCATTTCCCTTTTTTTTTTGGTCTACTTGTTCAAACAACGAGAAAGCAAATGAAATTGAAAGTGAACCTAACATTATCTATATGTTGAGATTAGGAAGATTTCGGTATCAAAGTGAGGAAGTCATAGTGTTCCTACTCATTTCTTTTATATGCCAAAAGCTATACATTTTTTTTTTTTTTTTGTTTTGGGTATAGGTAAGGGAACACAAAACAGCCAAGGTGCCATAAGGACCTGCCAAAAGCTATACTTATCAAGTGAGGATGGCCTAGTGTTCCTACTCATTTCTTTTATCTGCCAAAAGCTATGCTTTGGTTAGTACCTGCTACTTGCTAAGTACGGTTTCCACATATAGCATCTTTACATCTCCCACTAAATGGTTTATTAGTGTTTTTATACACGTAGATTCGCACAACCATTTGAATGGGGTAAGTGATGGACGGTGTAAAGTGAGTGTGCACTATAAAAAGAAAGGCATATCCATTATACTACTCTATTTGGTCGTTATAACTTATAAGTGTGCTTTAACCAACTTTCCCTTATTATATACCCCTTAATTTACTCGTTTTCTAAAAGTCTTCACCATTCTTGTTTTTTTTCATCAGTGTTACCATCTCCTGTAGCATTTCTCCTCCTCATAGACATCACTCAGTCTTTTAGGTGGCTTTTGGCAACACTAATCTAGATGGTTAGAGCTTATTTCAAAAATTGAGCTTATTCAGACTTTAGATTATTAAGTTAAAGGTTATCTTTTTGACGTAGAGATTTTACCTCCAAAGACAAAAGTAGCTCATGCCTCCTTTAACTAAGCTCAATTTTTAAATAAGTTTTACCTATTTAGATTAGTGTTACCTAACACCACCTTAGTCTCTCTCTCTCTCACTGGTTTTAATGAGCCTAACTGAGTAGTTTATTGAAAGTAGAAGGACAAATTAGTCTTAGTGGGAGATAAGAACGAGACAACATGAGAATTATAATGGGGACCATCTCAGATATGATTCTCTCTGTTGATCTGTTTTCTATTTTCTTAATCTCGATTTATCGCAGGACGCTACAGTTTCTTGGCTATAAGATAGTTTAGTTTGGATTATGATCAGTAACTTACATCTGTCGTCCTTCTCAGTACTTTCTGTCTGGAGCTCTGACCCAAGATGTGGAGAAAGAAGAAGAAGAAAATGATTTGTTCATGTGTGAATACAGATACCCTCTAACGTATGATCATGTGTGAGGAGGGTAAGGCAAGTCATATAGGCAAAGGGAAGGCAAAGCCTTTCTTCCTGGTTTCTTCTTCCATGTGTTCTTTCCTAAGCTTTAATGGCATCTTAGTCATCCAAGTGCTTGTGTACTAGGCTTAAGTAAGCTCTGTTAAGTCATAGCCTCTTAGAGTTTGTTTGTTCTACTTGTCTTCCTTGCTTGTGATTCAATAGCTTATGATCAACTTTGATTTGTTGGTGATTGAATAAACTTATATTTGCTGTGATTATATAGTCTCTGTTCAACATGCCTGCAATTTGGCTTTCAAGGAATTTAATTTAATCTAATCATCATATATAGTTGGCCCTAATTAGATTGGTTGTGATGTTGATCCTTTATATGATTTAACATATTTGGTAGGACTAACTGTAACCACCTGCCTCACCATCAGATATTATGGTTCCATTGAAAGTGATCTGGATCAACTGGGGATACATTTCTATGTATTGTTTGACAATCAGAGGCGGCATCAATTACCGTTAGAACCATGAGAATTCATTAATAACAGTGAGAGGACAATGCCGTCCAGCATTTTTGATACCTTATCCAGCTTTTTATATATGATTACATACCTAATTGTAAGAAATGGATGCCAAACTAGTCCATGAGCTGGACAAGCAGTAAATTTATTTATTTAAAATAGTTTATAAATTCGCAAAAACAAAAGACTCACTCTTATTAGAAAAAGTGTATAACAGAGAGAGATCTTGCGCGCATTGGCATTTTTATTGGATCTCTACCAGCTGTTATTGGATCTCTACCAGCATCTCTACCAGCTGCTCTTCTCATCACTTTCCTTAAATCGATCATATGCCATCCATCAAGGGATTGTAACAGACTGTAGCCAGCATCCCTTCAATCAAGGACTTGCCTCTCTGTATTTTCCTAATTTGTTTATATTGTATCTTTATTTAAACAAACACAATCAATAGAAAAGTTAAGACATTCATCTTATTCCAGTTTTAACATGGTATCAGCCTAAGCACAGGTTTTGTCTTCTCCATTCCATTTTTTTTCTCATGGCTGCATCCGATTCTTCTACTCCTTCCGCACTCCAACAATCAACCCCGGCCACCTCTGACTCATCCACTTCTCCATTTTTTCTTCCATCATCTGATCTCCCTGGGCACCCGTTGATTTCCCAACTTTTAAATGGAGACAACTACGCCACATGGTTTCGAGCTATGCGAATGGCTCTCATGGCTAAAAACAAATATGGCTTTGTTGATGGCACTCTCCTTAAACCAGATCCTACTGATCGGATGTCTTCGCAGTGGGAGCGTTGCAACCAGATGGTTTACTCTTGGATCCTTAACTCCATCAATGCTGACATTGCAAATAGCGTTATGTATGCAGATACTGCTCAAGAGGTCTGGACCGATCTCCATGACCGTTTTTCTCAACAAAATGCTCCACGTGTTTATCAAATATCCCGTGCCATTGCACTTCATGTACAGGATTCTCTTCCTGTCTCTGTTTACTTCACCAAACTCAAGGCTCTTTGGGATGAACTTTCCTCTTACACTGACATCCCTACTTGCACTTGTGGATCTTCTAAAGCCTTATCTGCACTTCATCAACAGGAAAAGTTGATGCAATTTTTAATGGGTTTGAATGACTCATTTTCAGCCATTCGAAGTCAGATACTTCTTATGGACCCACTTCCTACGGTGAGCCGAGCATATGCCCTCATTCTCCAAGAGGAGAGGCAACGAGATTTACATGTTAACCCTCATTCTAATGAGATTTCGGCACTTCTTGCCTCTACTACACCACGTGGCACTTATCCCACCACTGATTCTCGTGGCAAGTCACGCCCAAAAGTCAAATGCAATCACTGTGGTAAAGAAAACCATACTATTGATCGTTGTTATCGTCTCCATGGCTTCCCACCAAAGCGACAGTTAGCCAAACATTCTCAACGCCCCTCTCGCCCTGTAGCTGCCAACGCCACACAGTCCGATGAGGCTGCTCTATCACAGGTTTCTCCAGCCTCACCTCTTTCCCAAGAGCAATACCAACAACTCTTAACCTTACTCACAGCAGGTGCTGCTCCTTCCATGGCTAATTTAGCAGGTAACATCACTTGTTTTTCTGTTTCCTCTCCATCTCCTTGGGTAATTGACACAGGCGCCACTCACCATATGGCTTGTACTAAGACCATTTTCACTACTATTTCTCATGCCACTTCTCTACAACCAATCATGCTACCCAATGGTCATACCATTTCTATTTCCCATACTGGTTCAGTCCATTTAAATGACAGCATGCACTTAGACAATGTTTTGTATGTCCCTGACTTCCAACATAACTTGTTATCTGTTCATCAATTGGTCAAGTCTCTTAACTGTGTTGTTACTTTCTATCCTGATTTTTGCATCTTTCAGGACCAATCAACGAGGAGGACGATTGGAGTGGGTAAACAGAGGGGCGGCCTCTATTTCTTGGAAGGACCATCTGCCTATTTTGCTTCCTCATCATCAACATCTGACATTTGGCACCGACGTCTCGGCCACCCTTCTCATTCTCGTTTGCAAGCTTTGGCTCGCTCTTTTCCGTTTATTACAATAAATAAGTGTGTTTGTCATGTTTGCCCGTTGGCAAAACAAACTCGTTTGTCTTTCCCACATAGTTCTATATCTACAACTCGCATTTTCAGTTTAATTCATTGTGACATATGGGGCGGCTATCGCACTACTTCTCGCATTGGGGCACATTACTTTCTCACCATTGTGGACGATTTTTCCCGCTGTACGTGGGTTTTCTTAATGAGATTTAAATCTGAAACTAAAGCTCTCCTACAAAACTTCTTTGCTTTAGTTAAAACTCAATATCATTCTCAAATTCAGCAAATCCGCACTGACAATGGTGCAGAATTTTTCTCCTCTGATATGCAGAATTTTTTTAAATATAATGGTGTCATTCACCAACACAGTTGCATTCACACCCCTCAACAAAATGGGGTGGCGGAACGTAAACACCGGCACATTCTCGATGTGGCCCGTGCCTTGAATTTTCAAGCTCATCTTCCTTCACATTTTTGGGGAGATTGCATCCTTACTGCCACCTATCTTATAAACAAAATACCTACCCCTCTCCTATCAGGGAGAAGTCCCCATGAGGTTTTGCTCAAATCTGCACCTCCATATACACACTTGCGAGTGTTTGGATGCTTGTGTTATGCCCATAACCCAACCATCCGTCACAAATTTGATCAAAGAGCTAAGCCCGGTATCTTCATTGGGTACCCATTTGCACAAAAAGGATATCGTGTTTATGATCTTGAAACAAACACTGTTTATGTTAGTCGAGATGTCCTATTTCATGAACATATATTTCCATATAAAGATGTTCCCCACAATCAACCTACCACCACACCTATCCTCCCATTACCACCTCTTGATGATGCTGATTTCCCTTCACTTCCCCCCTCTTCTCACACTGACAGCCCACTTGCTGTCCCCAACCCACATCATGACCATCCCTCTCCTGCTCCATGCTCTTCACCCACCCCCCCTCTTGCTGCCCCCCGTCGCTCTAGTCGGGCTGCACAACCTCCATCGTACCTCCATGATTATCATTGCTCCGCCGCCCACTCTCTACCTACTACATCTCCTCCCTCGAAGAAAGGTACGGCTCATCCTTTGTCCTCTTACTTGTCTTATGCTCACTTGTCTTCACATCATCATGCATTTGTTGCTGCTATTAGCTCAACTTCCACACCCACATCCTTTACATCGGCTGTGAAAATACCTCAATGGAAAGAGGCTATGGCTGCTGAAATCCGTGCTCTAGAGCAAAACAACACGTGGACTGTCACCACTCTACCAGTTGGTAAGAAACCCGTCGGCTGTAAGTGGGTTTACAAGACCAAGCATCAACCCGATGGCTCCATCGAACGTTATAAAGCACGTCTTGTAGCCAAAGGATACACGCAAACGGAGGGGCTTGATTACCATGAGACATTTGCCCCCGTGGCGAAGCTAGTAACAGTTAGATGTCTACTTGCCATTGCCTCCATCAAAAAGTGGCCACTTCACCAGCTTGACGTCCACAATGCCTTTCTTCATGGCGATTTAGAGGAGGAGGTTTATATGAAGATACCTCCTGGTTTTACAAAAGCAAATCCCAACAGCGTTTGTCGCCTCCACAAGTCTCTTTACGGTCTTAAACAGGCCTCTCGCAACTGGTTTTCGAAGCTCTCATCTTCTCTTCTAGCTCAGGGCTTTGTTCAATCAAAGGCCGACTACTCACTCTTCAGCAAGATGTCCGGTTCTCAACATGTTCATGTGCTTGTTTATGTCGACGACATTATTATCACTGGGAACAACTCCTCTGCAATTTCAGACCTCAAGAATTCTCTTCAACAATGCTTCCATATTAAGGATCTTGGACAGCTCAAATATTTTTTGGGCATCGAAGTTGCCCGGTCTTCTAAGGGTCTCTTCCTTAGCCAAAGAAAATACACTTTAGAGCTCTTACAAGATGCTGGCTTGTTAGGTGCAAAGTCTGCTGATTTTCCAATGGAACAACACCTTAAGTTATCTTCTGATGTTGGTGCTCCTCTAGCTGATTCTTCTTCTTACAGAAGACTGGTGGGCCGGTTGATTTATTTGACCATTACTCGCCCTGACATAGTATATACGGTCCATATTTTAAGTCAATTTATGCAACAGCCTCTCCAACCTCATCTTGATGCTGCTCTTCGCCTTTTAAGATACTTGAAATGCACTCCTGGGCGGGGCATTCTCCTCTCCTCATCGAGTGATTTACAATTGTCTGGTTATTGTGATTCAGACTGGGCAAGTTGTCCTATGACTCGAAAATCTACCACCGGCTACTGTACCATGCTTGGCGACAGCCCCATCTCCTGGAAAACAAAGAAACAAGCTACAGTTTCTCGCTCCTCTGCTGAAGCTGAGTACCGAGCTATGGCTCTTCTCAGTTGTGAGCTCACTTGGTTAAAGTACCTTCTCTCTGATCTTGGTATTTTGCATCATCAACCAATCAACCTATTTTGTGATAACAAGGCAGCTTTACATATTGCCGCTAATCCAGTGTTTCACGAGCGGACTAAACACATTGAACTTGATTGTCACCTCGTTCGTGAAAAGATACAATCCGGTCTTCTCCGCACAGCATACCTCAACACATCGGACCAACTCGCTGATCTCTTCACCAAAGCTTTGGGCCGTGATCGTTTTCGTCTCTTAACTGGCAAGTTGGGCATGCACAACATCCATGCTCCAACTTGAGGGGGAGTATTGGATCTCTACCAGCTGTTATTGGATCTCTACCAGCATCTCTACCAGCTGCTCTTCTCATCACTTTCCTTAAATCGATCATATGCCATCCATCAAGGGATTGTAACAGACTGTAGCCAGCATCCCTTCAATCAAGGACTTGCCTCTCTGTATTTTCCTAATTTGTTTATATTGTATCTTTATTTAAACAAACACAATCAATAGAAAAGTTAAGACATTCATCTTATTCCAGTTTTAACAATTTTTTTAAAGCCTTGTTGAGCTCCCAAATATTTGGAGCAATGAACAGGGTATGATAGCTCACAAAGCTCTTAACATCCGGAGTAGTTACACATGAAAATGTTATATCTATAAATCTTTAGAAAGAATCTAAAAATTTTCTGGAAATTTAGCAGCAAACAAAAGTTGAATTCCATTCCATCGTCATCTGATCATTGGCCGATATCCTAAATACCAATTCTGACAACTTTAATGCTACTCATGAATTCAATTCCTTATTGATCCTTGAGGCTATATATATATATATATATATACATGGTAAGAGGAAAGGATCAAAGGAGTGCTTCTTTACCAGTACCTGCATCGTCAAGAGATTCTTCCACCCCACCCCACCGGCACCATCACAACCCAACTACCTTCAGTTCACCTTAAACCCACTACTGTCAGATAGATGATCACTCCTTTCAACTGCTACACATGCCAACTTCAATAAGGCTCACGATGTGAGGAATGTTTAGTGCCACAGCGGGGCCTCTGCAGTTCTTCCGTAGGAACGAATATATCCGATGTCTATCACCCGCTTCTTCAAGAAGAATGATGTTCTCCGGGCCTTCACATATATACGAGTGCCCCATTATATAATGTGACTCCTGCCTCCTTCGCCTGGATCAAGTCCATCAGCTCTTCCCTCACTGAAGGATCCATACCTGGGGTTCGGCGGCAACTGAAACCTTAATCTGTGGGTTCTCATCATCGTGAGCAGACTGCAAGACCATCCCACAATGCTCTTGCTGAGACACTATCAAGCTTGAGCTTCATTGGACGGCTCTGGTGCTTATAACAGCCATCCTTCCGTCCAATGATGAACCCTCGGAACTCGAGAACCGGGTAAGATGTAAGGGATAGGAACTGCTTTCACACAAACAAACACCAAAACTTTGTGGAATGCAGGGAGATTGGTGACAAAGTGAGAGAAGATTGCAGGGACCCCTGTCGTCAATTCTGAGTAAATGAGGCCTATCCCAGGCACGCGGACAATCCCTAGTAGCCATTTTAAGGAGACCTTGTTGTGCAGATCAAAGTTGTACTTCTGGCGGGTTCCATAGTGCCAGATTTACATTATGACAATGAAGATGCAAGAGAGCATAATAGAAACCCATCCTAGCTCCCTGCGGAACTTTCATGAATGATGCTGATAAGCAGACCCCCTCCCTCGATGAACCCAAAGGAGAGCAGGAATGCTTCTTTGCCACACAAAAATTATGACAAGTGCCATGAGGCATGTCGTGACGAACATAACTATCATGCAAGCAATGCCTACAAACCAAAAAAGGATACTAGGATTTGCTGTAAGAAATGATCAAAGACATGTATATATCCAATAAGGATTGGATACTCAAAAGTCAGGAAGAAGCCATCCTTCCTGTTCTAAGTATGCCACACATCCAGAGGCTTGGGATCCACCATTTAATGGTCCAGCTATAGAAATTTCATGTGTTGAAATTGACTCAAATAAACGATTGTATTTTGTTCCGATCTATCAAATTCTTGTTGATGATCACGAAAGCATGGGAAGTGGTGCAGAAAAAAATGTTTATTAGTACATGGCTAAGTTTGTTTGTTTGTTTGTTTTTTTTTTTTTTTTTGGGTATGGAAATATACGTTTAGGCCGCAACGCCGGGTTAGGTGTTAGTATCTGTTCGAATTAGTGGGCGGGTGGAGAGTATAAACGACTCTCACCCTCGCGGGAGTTGAACCCCGGACCTCCCCCCTAAAGCAGGCGATACACAACCATTGGGCCAATTATTAACCTAGAATACCTCCTCGGTGTGTGATGGAGGCATGAAGATTTCTGTAATGGGTAAATTTCGTAAAAACCTAAGTGTGGTAACAACGAGCTCGTCCTCAGTGTGGTGTTATCGTTTGAGCTCATTTCCGTCGTCTCCTCAGCAACGGGCTCGTGGACGTATGAACGACGAGAGCGTGGTCTCGTGAACGACGATCACGTCTTCACTCTGACGACGGACCCGTGGTCTTGTGAACGACGATCACGTCTTCACTCTGACGACGGACCCGTGGTCTCGTGAACGACGATCACGTCTTCACTCTGACGACGGACCCGTGGTCTTGTGAACGACAATCACGTCTTCACTCTGACGACGGACCCGTGGTCTTGTGAACGACAATCACGTCTTCACTCTGACGACGGACCCGTGGTCTTGTGAACGACGATCACGTCTTCACTCTGACGACGGACCCGTGGTCTCGTGAACGACGATCACGTCTTCATTCTGACGACATACCCGTCGTCTTATTGTCCACGATCGCGTATCCTAAACACGTAATGAGATCTGGCGTTGCTGCCTAGTCGCCTGGGACTGATCCTACCTCTACGATGGTAGGTGGGTAACATTGTCTTGGCATTAAATGGCATTTAATGCTGCATTTAATGCCAGTCACCTCGGACGAGTTCCTACTCTTTGCCTGCTCTTTTTGTGTGCAGATGCGCGTGCAGTACGAATGACCAGAAGATCTATCTAAAATGATTACTGAAGTACACATCAGGGATTCGAGGTATGCATGGACATCAATGGGTGCCTATGGCCATGGCAAGGGTGGTCTATATAACCCTGTGAAAAACAGTGTAAGAGGGGACGAAAAAATTGGGAGAGCTAAGACCTTCGAACTCTCTATTATGTTCTTGCTGTTCATCATCTCCTACACCTACTGACTTAATCATCGGAGTGCAGGTCAGGGTATCACACCCTCCACTCCAGTCTTCTACCAGCTAATCAGAACTTGGGAGGAGCTGCTGCTGACGCGTGTCCTTTCGGTAATTTCCCCTCACAAAATTGGCGCCGTCTGTGGGAATTTTTTTTCTCAAGTCGAAACCACCCTTCGCTCACACCACCTCTCGGTCAGCATGGCAAACCAAACTCCCCAGTCTTTCATCGAGCACCAGCCCCCTCAAGCCTTTTCATGCACCCCTTCCACCATGCAAACATTCGCATCAGGCCCACCTTCTGGACAACCAGAAAGGCCCATGACCACATCTGATCCCATCCTGCTACTATTACAACAACAACAGGCCACTCTGGCCCAAGTAGTCAGCCAGCAACAGTCACTGCAGGAGCGGCTAGATGCTTTGGAGCACGGAAACTTGGAGATCGATGACGAATCTCCTAGAGGGGGCTCTGCAGCTCGTAAACTCAATTTCCCTTCTTCTCCTCCCCCCAGAGGAACGGCCCCGATCTCGCCATCTGCACCAGAGAATCTGGAGAGGAGATTCACTCTCACTCCTTCTGCTGACGAAGCTACCCGCCCCCGTTCTCTTGATGCTCATGCTGAACGTCGAGATCTCCACGTCAGCGACAGCGGGTTGAAGACGGGTTTGACTCTCAAAGACGTGGAAGCCTTGATTAACGCTCGAGTCAGAGGAACGACAGGTGGAGCCTCTCTCGATCAGTATGCTCAGAAGTACAAGGACGAGGAGGAGACGTCCCCTTTCTCCAAGGAAATCGTTGAATCTTATACCCCGTCAAAGTTCACGGTGCCTAATTTTGTTAAGTTCGATGGGAGGAGGGATCCTATTGACCACCTGACCGACTTCAAAAATGCCATGGCTGTCCGTAACCCGGATGACAATCTCCTCTGCAAAGCCTTCCCTAGCAGCCTGACTGGAGCGGCTGCAAGATGGTTCCGTAATCTCCCCGCGGGGTCGATTAGGTGCATGGCTGATCTCCGGTCAGTTTTTATTGACCAGTACATCATCAACAAGAAAAAGAAAGCTGGTGCAGATTCCCTCTTCGCCATGAGAATGAAGTCGGCGGAGTCTCTTAGAGATTTTATTCAACGGTTTACCGATGAAGTCTCTAATATCGACAAGATTGAGGACTGCACTTGCATAGCGGCCTTCAAGAACGCCATACCCAAGAGTTCCAAACTCTACGAGTCTCTTGCCCTTGACTGTCCGATCAAGATGGACGAGCTGATAGTCCGTGCCTCTAAGTACGGAAGGATGGAGGAAGATATTGCGGCAACAACGAGGCCTAGAGCACGAGGAGTAGACGCTGTGGAATGGGGAAGCAGACCCTCCTCAAAGAGAGGGAAGAGATCGAAGTATGAATCATCATCCAGTGACGAGGAACCACGCAGACGCATACGACAAGAAAAAGTTGTGTACGTTGAACGACAAGGAGGATCGAATCGACTCTCGCTGGGAATCCGCCAAGATGCAGACTCGTCAAGGAGAACGGATCTACGGTCCAATCTCCGGCGGAGGGACGACCGTGCCTATCGAGGACGGGAGGAATCCGGGCATTACAAGGAGAGGGAAAATCGAGCAACAGAAAGACGTCCTTTTGCGTCTCGTGGTGGTCAAGTTAACTTCACAGCAAGCCCAGCGACGATCATGAAGACGATGGAAGACGAACCATATTTCGAATGGCCAGCACGGACCGTTCGTGATGTCACTACGGGACCCAGGGCACACGAATATTGTCAATACCACAAGTGCCATGGGCATCTCACGAATCGTTGTCGCATCCTGAGAGAATACTTGGAAAGATTAGTCCGTGAGGGCTATCTGGGAGAATACGTGGATTCTGGAAGAAAAGAGGGGCATATAACGGAGCCATCCACTCGGCCTCACGAGGGAGAGCCATCTGGTCAAATGAACCGAGGTGGAGAAGCTCCGAAAGGAGTCATAAACGTCATCCATCGCGCTCGAGCACCGGAAGTCGACGTTGAGCAGCAGTATCGAGCGAAAGCAAGGAAGCTATCGCACGTGGCAGAAGTTTACCAAGTGCGGTCGACGACGAAGGAAGTCGAGCAGGCCCTAATGTTCACTGACCAAGACATGGCAACTGTAGTCAGACCTCACTACGATGCTCTTGTCCTGTCCATGAGAATTGGCGATTTCGACATCAGACGAGTGCTCATAGACCCTGGGAGTGGAGCAGATATCCTGTACCTCCATGCTTTCACGAAGATGGAGTTGGATCCAGCGGTTCTTGTACCCGCACAGACCCCCTTGGTAGGATTCGAAGGAAGTTCGATGCAACCCCTGGGCGAAGTCGTCTTACCGGTCAGAGCTGGACCTATCACCTTGTCCACCCGATTCTCCATTATCGATGCGCCGTCCCCATACAATGCTATCCTGGGGCGATGGTGGACTCACGAAATGAGAGCTGTTCCGTCTTCTTATTACCAGGTATTGAAATTCCCCACACCGGATGGACCGCGTGAAATAAGAGGAGACCAACTGGCATCGCAGAAGTGTGATTATACCTCTCCCAACCCGCTCAAATAGCAATTACAGGTCGGATCCGTGGAAGAGGAGAGCGCGGGTGAATCGCTGGTAAACCATTCTGTTGAACCCACGAAGCTTGTCAACCTCGGGACGGAGAACGAGCCGAGAATGCTACAGATCGGGACTTGTCTGACTGCAGATGAAGAGCGGGAACTGGTAAATTTTCTGAGGAAGAATCTCGACGTTTTCGCTTGGTCACATGAAGACATGACGGGTATCCGTCCTGAGATCATCTGTCACCATCTCAACGTGGATCCCGTGGTCAATCCAGTTAAACAGAAACCTCGTAGACTCGCTCCGGCGTACCATGAGGCCGTCAATGAAGAAATCGACAAGTTAATTCGGCACGGGTTCATTCGTGAAGTCCAATATCCGGAGTGGATAGCCAATGTGGTAGCTGTTCCTAAGAAGAACGGAAAAGTCAGGGTCTGCATCGATTTCACCAATGTTAATAGAGCTTGCCCGAAAGACTTCTTCCCGGTTCCCAGAATCGACAGACTAATCACAGCGACCGCGGGTCACGAGATGTTGAGTTTCATGGACGGGTATTCAGGTTATAATCAAATCCTCTTAGCGGGGGACGATCAAGAGAAAACGGCCTTCATAACGGAGCGTGGCCTGTTTTGTTACCGGGTCATGCCCTTTGGCCTGAAGAATGCCGGAGCCACTTACCAACGATTGATGAATCTGATGTTTGGACCCTTGCTCGGCAAATCGGTGGAGGTGTACATTGACGATATCGTTGTGAAAAGCCGAACTCGGGTCTCTCTTGTGACTGACCTAGCGGAGCCGTTCTCTATTTTACGTACTTTCAATCTGAAGTTAAATCCTGAGAAATGTACATTCGGCGTCGCCTCGGGCAAATTCCTCGGCTATCTCGTCAGCCAACGGGGCATTGAAGCAAATCCCGCGCAGATCCGTGCTCTGATAGATATGCCGGAACCGAAAACAAGGAAAGAAGTTCAAAAACTGACGGGACGTATCGCAGCTCTCAACCGGTTCATATCAAAGTCCTCTGATCGATGCAGACCTTTGTTCGAATTGCTGAGAAAGGATTCCGTCTTCAGATGGACCGAGGAGTGTTCCCAATCTTTCGCCGCCTTGAAGACGTATTTAGGCTCCGCACCGATCCTCTCTGTACCTGAATCTGGTGAAGTACTGTACCTCTATCTCTCCGTCTCGGAACGAGCCATTGGTTCCGTGTTGCTCAGAAATCACGACGGCGTAGAGAAGCCTGTTTATTTCGTCAGCAAAACATTCCACAAGGCAGAATCCAACTACAGCAGAGTGGAAAAGGTATGCCTGGCTCTTGTCTTTTCCGCTGAGAAGTTACGTCCTTATTTTCAGGCACACACCATCGTCGTCTTCACCACGTACCCTTTGAAAATTGTGTTGGGACGACCTGAAACCGCGGGACGCATGTCAAAATGGGCCGTGGCGCTGAGCGAGTTCGATATCCAATATCAGGCCCGAACCGCAGAGAAGGGGCAAGCCGTTGCAAGCTTCTTAGCCGATTTCCCCGTGGAGGAGGCCGAAACTTCAGCGGAGCCCGACCGTCACGAACTCCCAGACGACGCGGAGGCGGATTCCATTGTAGGAACAGGGACTGGGAACGAAACGAAACTGACGGCGTGGTGCGATTGGCTCTTGTATGTTGACGGGTCGTCTAATATCAGTGGTTCGGGACTAGGTGCTGTTCTTGTCAGCCCTGATCATGTTAAAGTGCAGAAGTTGACGCGCCTTGGTTATGCTGCCTCCAATAATGAAGCTGAATATGAGGCGTTAATCCTTGGGTTGCAGAGTGCCCGAGAATTGGGAGTTTCTAAACTCCGGGTGTTCTGTGATTCACAGCTCGTGGTGAACCAAGTCAACGGTATCTATGAATGTCGGGATGAACGGATGAAGCGCTACGCTGCATTTTTACAAGAGCAACGGAGGGCCTTTGATGTTCTCGAGATCAAACATGTCAGAAGGGACGATAACAGGCATGCCGATGCATTGGCCTACCTCGCCTCGATGATGCAAACCGATGAGCCCAAACGATCCTCATAGAATATCAAGAATACCCCTCCATTGAATTGCAAACGCAACGCACGGTGTTGTCTGTAAGTCAAGTGCCGAGCTGGATGACGGGCATATTTACCTATTTGAAGAATGGAATTCTCCCTTCTGATGCAAAGGAAGCAAGACGAATACAATATAAAGCTCCCCGTTACACCCTTGTGGACGGAGAACTGTATCGCAAATCCTTCGGAGGACCTCTTTTGAGATGCGTGCATCCGGAAGATGTAGAGAGAATTTTGGCCGAGCTCCACGAGGGGATTTGCGGCATCCATTCAGGAGGACGGACTATCGCTCATCGTGCTCTGGGGCAAGGATATTTTTGGCCTTACATGCAAGCTGACGCACAGAAATACGTACAAAAATGCAGCCAGTGTCAGCGGCATGCGAGGTTGATTCATGCTCCCGCTCAAGAACTCAACATCGTATCTCAACCTTGGCCTTTCGCTCGTTGGGGACTTGACATCGTGGGACCTTTCCCCAAAGCTCCCGGTAATTTAATTTTTCTGCTCGTGGCCACGGATTACTTCTCCCGGTGGATCGAAGCTGTTCCCCTGGCGCGTATTAGAGAACAAGAAGTGAAGAAATTCTTGTGGGAGCACATTATCTGTAGATTCGGCATCCCGCAATCCATCATTTCTGACAACGGGAAGCAATTCACAGGAAAGCTTATCGCCGACTTTTGCCAGGAGTTGAAAATCAAGCACATCTTCTCTTCTCCTTATTATCCTCAAGGGAATGGCCTTGCCGAAGCAGCCAACAAGAATATTTTGAATGCCCTCAAGAGAAGATTGGAAGATTCCAAGGGAAAGTGGACCAGCGAGTTGCACAATGCGTTATGGGGATACCGAACAACACCACGGAGCCCTACGAACGAGACCCCGTTCTCTTTAGCATACGGGGTGGAAGCTGTTATTCCCACTGAAGTCTTTCTGCCAACAACACGTTCACGGAAGAAACACGGAGAGGAAAACAAAATG
>JABCRI010000917.1:0-41713 GCA_015143295.1 Tetracentron sinense
ATAGAGGAAACGCAGAAAACATAACTATAAAACAAGCGGGAAGTCTAACAAACCTCAAGTATATACACATGGTCAAGTTTAATACAAAAGAACAACAAGACAAAGAAATGCGGACATGCCCGCCAAAATACAGGATATAATCCTCATATTAACCCACGGCTAATCCACTCAGTCTAACACCACTAGGATAACACTCTAGGGAGGGGTTCCTCCTAAAGGTTCATCGACATACTCCTCCTCCACCCAAGGGCAGGAGCACAAACATCATGGAGCCGCAGCTCCCTCAGAACCTTGCCGAACACATAAGAAGTACGGCTGAGCAGGAATAATCAAGCAGGGTACAAATACTAACCAATAGTCATAGCATAAGAGTAGCATATATAAAGCAGGAATCATTCTCAGGACAATAAAGTTAAAGGAGATTAATCATGCTTGAAGTCATAAAGCCGGTTAAAACCATTGAAAATACCGTGCACTGACTTGACGAAAAACATTCCTTGCTTGAAAACTTGTCATGTTGTCTTATCTTATCGTATCAGCATGTCATGCCATGTCATGCTGTGGAAAGTAAAACTACTTGTGAGGGAAGGGAGAACCCCTTCTTCCTAGATTATTATGTTGTCATGCCATGTCTGTTCATGCTTGCTTGAAACAAGTAAACTACTTGTGGGGAAGGGAGACCTTCATCCTAAATGCTCATTGTCATGTACTTCACGTGAGATGTTCGGGGAGTGAGATGTACTGCGAGGAGGAGGCCCTCTTATTGTTATGTTGCACTTGTGGCAGGGAAGTGGAGACCCTCCTTCTTATAAAAAGCATGATTGTCTTGTCCTTGCCCAAAAGCGAGGTAAACATATCGTACGATATGCCCACCTCTAAATCCATTATTGAAAACCTCGGTAATTCATGTCAATGTATGAGTGCTCGTGAGAATCGCCAGGCAGCCATACTTGACATTTGGAATAAATATGGCATTGGAATTCTAAACACATAACATCAATGATTTGGGCAATTAATATGATATAAGTTAGGGAAAAGAGAAAAAATCACACTATCATAACCTAAGCAAGTCCATAAACCTTAAACATGCATTTTATAATTTATCATCATCTATTCACCTTGGCATTTCACAACATGTTACATTCATGATTTATTAACCTACAACATGCTTTTCTAGGTGGGTTATACTCCATCACCTGGTATTGTTTATTATTAGTAGCAATGCCCTTCCCAATCTTTCATTAATCATCCACCACGAGCATCAATTCGCCCAAATCCATCTCCATTACATTACACACCACAATTAATAACAATAATAAATGCGGGAAAATAAGGAGCAACAAAGGAAAAGGAAACTATAACTAGCGAGGGTAGTAGAAGTACCGACCCCCGGTGATCAAGTGGGGAAGAAAATCCCCCTTTCCAAACGAACGGGAGTGAGTTGCTGCCCTAGCTTGGAACACGAGCTCCACAAGAGAGTGAGCGAGATCTTGAAGGAAACGTGCTTGAGGATGATCTAGGGTTCAAACCCTTGGATTTTCTTCAAAATGGAAACTAGGTTGGAACCTTCTCCTCTCTTTAATCTCCCAATTCTTCTAAGGGTTTAGCATGAGCCATAAAGGCCGGGCAATCTATATAAGAAAAGGTATAACACCATGATGCCGAAATGCCACTAGTGAAAAAATTCTGCAAACAACGCGTTGCATCCGAGCGATCGGGGTTAATGATCGATCGATCGGTTGCCCTTACCGGACGATCGGTTTCATAACCGAGCGATTCGGTTAAAATTTCACTCTCTGGAAAATTTATCCAACAAAAATCTTGACCGTCGATAGCCTCGATTGCGATCGGTTTTTGGACCACAGATCGATCGCTCCATGGACCGATCGATTGTGGTCTGCAGGTCCAAACTGGTTTTGGCCCATAACTTTTGACCGTTCGTCCATTTGACGATTCAACTTGCGTGGGGTTCGTACTGCGAAAACGAAACATTTCTGAAGTTGCAGGATTCAATTTCTTCCCTATTATATTGCATTACTTTAAGGGAAAATGGCTACGAAGGGGTCATGCATAATGTGAAAAGGTCCGGGCTCTACAGCCTCTCCCCCTTACAAAAATTTCGTTTCCTGAAATTGGATGAGCCATGCTTACAGAATAAAATATATTACAAAAATACATATACAAACCTATACAAAAATGCATTCAAACAATTTTCTTTTTTTTTTTTCTTTTCCTTTCAGGGTTACTTCGCTGTGACCTTCGGCTCACGCTCAAAGGTAGCTTCTTAAAGAGCATGGTTTTTCCATTGCACAAGAACCAAAGGGCTTGTCTTGTGCGAGACTTGATCTCTCGATCCAATATGTGAATCGGCTTCTCAACAACGTGAGATCTTCTCGGAATTTCCAACGGTTCCAATTCTAGTATATGCGAAGGGTACGCAATGTACTCGAATCATTAGACACGTGGAAAACGTTGTGAACCGCGGCCATGTGAGGTGGAAGAGCTACTCGATAAGCAACTTCACCAACCCGCGTGCTAATCTCAATACGGTCCAACATAGCCGCAGGATAACTTGCCTCTTTTGCCGAATCTAATAAATCCCTTGTAGGAGATACTTTCACAAGACTCGATCCCCCTACTGACAGTCCAAGTTCCATGCGGGGGTGTCTGCATAGTTGTTGGCGATCTGAGCGGCTTTCACGATCCCGGTGATCTGACTATACTAGCAGTTTTTGCTCAATCACTCGGCCAGACGTTGCTTTCTCCTACCTCATCCCAGTAGAGAGGAGACCTGCAGCTTCGCCCATACAAAGCCTCGAACGGACCAGTGTACTCGCCTGATAGTATGGTGTAGGCGAACTCCACCAAAGGCAAGTGCTCTTCCCAACTGCCTTTGAAATCCAGCATACAAGCCCGAAGCATATCTTCTATTACTTGGTTCACCCTCTCGGTTTTGTCCATCCGTTTGTGGATGAAAAGCAGTGCTGAAATCAAGTCGGGAACCCATAGCTTCCTGAAAGCTTTTCCAGAATCGTGATGTGAATCTTGGATCCCGATACGACACAATACTGACAGGCACTCGTGCAACCTCACCACTTCCTTGATGTACAGAGCAGCTAACTGACTAGAGTTGAAAGTAGTTCGGGTAAGGCAAGAAGTGAGCGGACTCGTCAAACGATCCACTATACTACCATATCGCATCTGAACCCCTTGCCGTCTTTGGCAAGCCAACTATGAAATCCATGGATCTGTTCTCCCATTTCCACTCGGGAATCGGAAGGGACTGTAATAGACCTGCGGGCCGCATGTGTTTCTGCTTTCACCTGTTGGCACACCAAGCACCGTGCTACATATTCCGCAACCTCCCTCTTCATATTCCGCCACCAAAAGTGACTCTTGAGGTTCCGGTACATCTTCGTACCCCCTGGATGCACAGTGTACTTTGCCCCGGTGGGCTCATCCATAATCTCCCTCCGAAGATTTGCATTGGCTGGAACACACAGCCTTCCCTTGAATGTGATAGCACCTCGGCTAGTGAGAGAGAAGTCCTCACTACCCTTAGCAACTTCCTTGTTCCGATAAGCCAACAATTCAGCATCCGTGGCTTGGTATTCTTGGATCAAATCTATAATGTATGGCCGAACCGTGACATTTGCCAAGATAGGACTACGGATAGAGTCATTCACACTAATGTCCAGATTTGCCAAGTCTTCAAGTAGCTTCCATTCCTGCACTAACATGCATGCTAATAACCCCGGAGTTCTTCTACTCAAAGCATCAGCCACTACATTTGCTTTACCCGGGTGGTATTGAATGGTACAATCATAGTCCTTCAGAAATTCCATCCAACGCATTTGCCTTAGATTCAGCTCCTTTTGGGAAAAGAGATACTTGAGACTCTTGTGATCAGTGAACACATAGAATTCCACCCCATAAAGGTAATGACGCCAAATCTTAAGTGCAAACACGACCGCCGCAAGCTCCAAGTCGTGCGTAGGATAGTTCTTCTCATGCTCCTTCAACTGCCTTGATGCATAGGCAATGACTTTCTTGTGCTGCATGAGTACACACCCAAGTCCAACGTGTGAGGCATCACTATACACCTCATACCCATAAGGTCCGGATGGCACCGTAAGGACAGGAGCTGTGGTAAGCCTCTTCTTCAGTTCCGTGAAACTGATCTCACACTTGTCGCTCCATACAAACTTAGCGTTCTTCCTTGTCAGGTAAGTGAGCGGTGCTGCAAGGCTGGAGAAACCCTCTACGAATCTCCTGTAGTAGCCTGCCAACCCAAGAAAACTGCGTATCTCCGTGACACTCTTGGGCCTCGCCCAATTCATGACTGTCTCTATCTTCTTTGGATCCACCGAAATGCCTTCCGCCGATACAACGTGGCCTAGGAATGCCACCTCTTCCAACCAAAACTCACACTTGCTAAGTTTGGCGTATAGCTTGTGCTCTCTTAGCATTTCCAAAGCAAGGCGCAGGTCGCGAGTGTGATCTTCCCGTGTCTGGGAATAAACCAAAATGTCATCAACAAATACAATCACGCACCTATCAAGATATGGCCGGAACACCCGGTTCATCAAATCCATAAAGGCTGCCGGCGCGTTCGTGAGTCCAAAAGGCATCACCAAGAACTCGTAATGTCCATATCGAGTCCTGAAAGCAGTTTTGGGGACATCTTCCGCCTTAATCTTCAACTGGTGATAACCCGATCGAAGATCTATCTTTGAGAAAAATCTCGCTCCCTTCAACTGATCGAACAAGTCATCAATCCTAGGCAAGGGATACCTATTCTTTATAGTGACTTTGTTCAATTGCCTGTAATCGACACACATCCGCATCGAGCCATCTTTCTTCTTAACAAACAACACCGGGGCACCCCATGGTGAGACACTTGGTCGAATGAAACCAAGGCCTTGCAATTCCTCCAACGGAGTCTTCAACTCCTTGAGTTCAATAGGGGCCATTCTATATGGAGCTCTGAATACAGGAGCTGTGCCTGGTGCAAGCTCGATCATAAACTCAATCTCCCTATCTGGAGGCAATCCTGGCAACTCCTCTGGAAATACATCCAGGAACTCACTCACAACCGGAATAGTCGATGAGTCCTTTGCCTCGGGGTTAGCTAAGCTCAACGCCGCAAAACGGGCAATGTCTCTACTTTTTAACCCCTGAAAGTGAAATGGTTTTCCTTTTACCAGCTTGAAGAGTACCATCTTCTCAAAGCAAGCTACATGCCCATGATGTGCTGCTAACCAATCCATTCCCAA
This sequence comes from Tetracentron sinense, assembly GCA_015143295.1. Classification (NCBI taxonomy): domain Eukaryota; kingdom Viridiplantae; phylum Streptophyta; class Magnoliopsida; order Trochodendrales; family Trochodendraceae; genus Tetracentron; species Tetracentron sinense. The sequence continues at coordinate 5,277 of JABCRI010000917.1, forward strand.
TATAATATCAAAGTCTTGGAATCCAAGGACGATGAGGTCAACCGCCAACTCGTGGCTTCCAACTTGGACCGCACTATTTCTATACACTTTATCTGCCAATACTGTTTTGCCGAGCGGAGTCGAAATGGCTAACTCCGGTTTTAGCTTACTAGGCTCCACAGAAAAGCCTTCTGAAAAACTCGGCGAGACAAACGAATGAGTAGACCCGGTATCAATCAACACTCGAGCCAAATACTCATTGACTAGTAGGGTTCCTGAAATTTTAACTAGCGGAGTTAATCCATGCATCAACAACGTATACGTGTAGGTTTATATACATATAGAACATGCCGAGTACGTACACAAAAATATAGCATAACATAACAATCACGAATAAAGAAAATAACTCCAAACGCGTACCTTGCACCACATCATCAGATGCAAGTGCATCACCCTCTGTCAAAGCAAATACACGCCCCTGGTTCGCCTGGCGAGACTGAGGTGTAGACCGGGTAGTCTGAGATGACGCCTGGTATGATCCTGCTGGGCGTGTCGGGGGCCTACTATCCTGAGACTGGCCTGGTAAATGCCGGCTAGGGCAATCCCTGATCATGTGGCCCTGGCGACCGCAATGATAACATCCACCAGATGCTCTTCGGCAATCTCCTGCCGGATGCCTTTTGCCGTATGAAGTGCAGACCTCATATGTGTAGGCTGGAGGGACCGGAGGTGGTGTATACCTCGCTGCCTGAGGGGTAACTGGCCGTGGGGCCGGAAGAGTCTGAGGTCGAGGTGCCTGTGGCACGTACTGCCGGGGTGCTGGAGGAGCATAAGTCGGCCTCATCTGTGGTGCTGGCCATGTATACTGATAAGGACCAGTCCGGGCCCGCCTCTCTGGAGGTGCTGAACTATTGGCTTGGCCTCTCGCCAACTCTCTCTTCTTAGACACCGCTTCGGAATTGGCCTCGACCAATAAGGCCTTGTCTACCACTTCAGGGTAGGTAGCATGCCTGAAAACGGAAACCTTCTCCATAATAACGTCCTTGAGCCCTTGCTCAAATCTTCTCGCCTTCATTGCCTCAGTAGCAACCATATGAGGCGCGAATCTCGACAATTCTGAGAACTTGGCCTCATAAGCGGCCACAGACATCGAACCTTGCTCAAGGTTGATGAATTCTCTCTCTTTCTTTTCCCGTGCACCGATCGGAAAATACTTCTTGTAAAAAGTATCTTTGAACTCCTCCCAAGTCCACGGTTGACCTTGCATGGTCAAGTCCCGTGTCCTCAATGCGGACAACCACCAATGGTGGGCTTCGCCCTCTAGCATAAAAACTGCCCATGCCACTTTCTCTTCCTCTGTAGGAGAGAGCACCGCAAATATCTTCTCAACCTGGAGGATCCAAGCCTCCGCAGTAAGAGGGTCCACACTCCCGTGGAAGGATGGAGGCCTCAATCTCCTGAATGCCTCAACTCCAGCTGTACGATGTACTGGAGCTGCGGGCGGTGGAGTAGGTGCCGCCGACGATGGTATAGCTTGCCGAGCCGCCAGTATGGCGAGTGTCTCAGCAATAGAGCCTAAGACCTGGGAGAGGTCAGGCTGCTCATCCTCACCCCGTGAAGAAGAGGAAGCTCTGGTATGTGGCCCACGACCCCGTGTGTTCCGTCTCATGACTAAAGTCCTGAGAATAATAACACCACATGAGTCTAACTTGAAACCACAGTTTATTTCAATGTCATTTCGCAATAATTCAATCTGTATTAGTTGTATAATATTAATAAACAGCACATCAAGTCATCAAAGTATTCATCACATTATACTTATACTTTAGTGTTCTAGCATACCTAGGACCGTACTTGGTTAAAGCAACCATTTTAGACTAAGACTAAGGTTTAGTCTTACACTTGGAACCAGACTCGCTCCCGACTCACTTCCTTCCTAACTTGTTTCCTAACATATGCTCTTGTCAAGCCGTGGTATAAGATTCTAAGTGACCCTAAAGACCTAAAGCCTAAGCTCTGATACCACTTCTGTCGCGACCCAAAACCCACCCTAGGAGTTAGAGTGAATCTTGGACGACTTAATCATGACTTACATGACTTGCTTGACGAACCAACCTGCAAAAACTCACAGAACATATACAATAGAGGATAACAGCAGAAACATAACTATAAAACACAGCGGAAGTCTAACAAACCTCTAAGTATATACACATGGTCCAAGTTTAATACAAAAGAAAACAAGACAAAGAAAGTGCGGACATGCCCGCCAAAATACATGGATATAATCACTCATATTCACCCACGGCTAATCCACTCAGAATCTAACACCACCTACTGATAACCCTCTATGGGAGGTTCCTCCAAAGGTTCCTCGACATACTCCTCCTCCACCCAAGGGCCAGGAGCACAAACATCAAATGGAGCCGCAGCTCCCTCAGAACCTGCCGACATAAGAAGTACGGCTGAGCATGGAATACTCAGCGGGTACTAAATACTAACCAATAGTCATAGCATACAGATAGCATATATAAAGCAGGAATAATTCATATCAGGACAATAAAGTAAAGGAGTATATAATCATGCTTGAATTCATAAAAGCCGGTAAAACCCTTGAAAATACCGTGCACTTGACTTGACTGAAAATACCATTTCCTTGCTTGAAAACTTGTCATGTTTGTCTTATCTTATCGTATCATGCATGTCATGCCATGTCATGCTTGCTTGGAAAGTAAACTACTTGTGAGGGAAGGGAGACCCTTCTTCCTAGAATTATTATGCTTGTCATGCCATGTCTTGTCATGCTTGCTTGAAAAAGTAAACTACTTGTGAGGGAAGGGAGACCCTTCATCCTAAATGCTCATGTCATGTCCTTTCACTTGTGAGATGTTCTTGTGAGATGTACTTGCGAGGGAAGGGAGGCCCTTCTTATGTTATGTATGCACTTGTGAGGGAAGGGAGACCCTTCTTATGAAAATGCATGATTGTCTTGTCCTTGCCAAAAGCGAGGTAAAACATATCGTACGATATGCCCCACCTCTAAATCCCATTCTTGAAAACCTCGGTAATTCATGTCATGTATGCGTGCTCGTGAGATCGTGTGCATACTTGCATTTGGAATTAAATATGGCATTTGAGTAATTCATAACACATAACATCAATGATTTGGGCAATTTAATATTGATATCATTTAGGGAAAGCGAACAATCACACTATCATAACCCTAGCAATTTCCATAAACCTTAAACATGCATTTTCTTAATTTATCATTCATCTTATTCACCTTGGCATTTCATCAAACATGGTACATTCATTATTTATTAACCCTACAACATGCTTTTCTAGGTGGGTTATACTCACATCACACTTGTATGTTTATTATTAGTACAATGCCCTTCCCCATTCTTTCATTACATCATCCACACGGCATCCATTCGCCAACATCCATCTCCATTTACCATACACACCACCAATCTCATAACACATATATAAATGAAGGAAAATAAGGAGAAACAAAGGAAAAGGAAAGCTATAACTAGGAGGGTAGTAAGAAGTACCGACCTTGATCAAGTGGGGAAGAAATCCCCCTTTCCAAAACGACCGTGAGTTGCTGCCCTAGCTTGGAACACGAGCTCCACACGAGCTTGAGCCGAGATCTTGAAGGAAAACGTGCTTGAGGATGATCTAGGGTCTCAAACCCCTTTGATTTCTCTTCAAAATGGAAACCCTAGGTTTAGGAACCCTTTCTCCTCTCTTCTAATCTCCCAATTCTTCTAAGTGTTTAGAATGAGCCCTAAAGGCTCGGGCAATCCTATATAAGAAAAGGTATAACACCCTTATGCCGAAAATGCCCCTAGTGAAAATTCTGCAAAAACGCGTGCACCGAGCGATCGGTGTTAATGACCGATCGATCGGTTGCCTACCGATCGATCGGTTTCATAACCGAGCGATCGGTTAAAATTTCACTCTCTGGAAAATTTCTCCATACAAAAATCTTGACCAGTTGATAGCCTCCTAGCGATCGGTTTTGGACCGATCGATTGCTCCATGGACCGAGCGATCTGTGGTCTGCAGGTCCAAACTGTTTTGGCCATAACTTTTGACTCGTTCGTCCGATTTTGACGATTCAACTTGCGTTGGGTTCGTACTTCGAAAACGAACATTTCTGATGTTTCGGAATTTCCAATTTCTTCCTTATTTATTAATTGCATTACTTTAAAGGAAAAATGGCTACGAAGGGTCATGCATAAATGTGAAAAGGTCCGGGGCTCTACATGTGCGATCGATCGCATACAGGGGGAAATTAGACAAAGTGTTCGGGTTCATGTGCGATAGATCGCATCCATGAGCGATCGATCGCAATGACCGGCGATCGATCGTAGATAAGTGTGCGATCGATCGCACGCTATAACTGATGCCGAATTTGAGGGTTTTAAACCCTTGATCTATCGGGGGTCCTCACTTTTGGGGATTTCTAACCTAGAGGAGAGAAAGAAGGGAGAAAGAGGAGAAGAGAAATTGGGGAAAATCCAAGAGAGGATTTTGGGATTTAGATCAAGGAGATCCAAGCTTGAAGATTTCAAGCAAGGATCTACCCCAAATCAAAGGGTTTCCTTCCAAAATCAAGGGGTTCTTTAAAGATCAAGTTGATCTTCAAGGTTAGTACACCCTACTAACTACCTTAGCATTAACCTAGCTTCTTGTGATTATTGTGCATGATTCTTCCCTATTTTCCCTCTTTGCTTGAAATATGCTATTTTCCCTAAACTTAAACAAGATAAATGTGAATGAATGGTGGAATGTATGAATGGAGGAGGGGCTAAGGCGATTGGATGCCGTGTTGTATGATGTGTGTTAGGTGTGATGGAAATGGTGGCAGGGCATTCTACAAATAATGAACACACTTTGATGTTGTGAATGAATGTACCCACTAAAAAGAAGTAATGAAATGTTGCATGCTATGTGTTTGATTAAATTCCCAAATGAGAAATTTGTCAATCAATGAAGGACTTAGAAATGGAGATCCACGCTCAAGGAAGAAGGTTCAAGCTTGTGGAAGCTTTGAGAAGTGATGATTCGATCTCCTCCTTGGTCTCAAACAAAATCCCCCTTTAGAAACCTAGGTTTCCTTCTTTTTCTCTCAAAAAGTCTCTCTCTAAGTGTTAGATACCTTGGACCCCCGAAAAATTGGGTATATAAGGTGTTAGGTTATTGAAAAACATAAAAAAAAAACATTTCTGGGCAATCTCACTCGAGTGGGCTTCCATCTCGCTCGAGCGGGTTACTCCATGGCCTCAAAACCTCGGTTTTGATCAATCTCGCTCGAGCGGGTTTGGATCTCGCTCGAGCGAGTTTTCCTGCAAAAACGCAGTTCGGTAAATTGGCCATAACTCTTGACTCACTCGTCCGATTTTGACAATTCAACTTGTGTTGGATTCGTCTTTCAAAGGAGAACAACTTTTATGTTTCTCACAATTTCTAGTTCTTCTTTATTCTTGTACCATTTTTCCCTTAAATTTGACTGACCTGCAATGGGTTGCGACAGTCCACATTTGCAGCCAACCCGATTTTGGAAATCGGATGTTTGAGTCTACCTTGACTTACAATCAATAAAAGTGATCAACATGAACCTTGAAGAGGGTTCCAATAACTTTCTAAAAATTCAAGAATCGCTCTACTCTGATCAGCCATGAATGAACTAGAGCTACATACAGTTGAGGGCATTGTTAAGCCATAATTTCTTTTTGACAGTTAGGGTATTCATATACTCTACTCCTTCATTCCAAGCACCCAAAACTTAAGAAAACACATCTTAAGGCTTAAATGCATGTTAAAAAGATCTGGGGTTCTACATCCTCCCCCCTTACAGGAATTTCATCCTCAAAATTAGAGCAGTACATAGGGATGATGAAAACAAAATTTACATAGAACATCCCTTATACAAACAAATGGGGATACTTTTCCCTCACTTCCGTTTCACGCTCCCAAGTTGCTTCCTCCTTAGGGTGATGTTGCCATCGAACAAGAACCAAGGGAATCACCTTGTTACGCAAAACTTGATCTCTACGGTCCAAAATCTCAACTGGCTCTTCTACTAAGGTGAGGTCCTCTTGGATTTTCAACGGATCAAGATCTATGACATGTGCTGGATCTGGGATGTATTTCTGAAGCATGGACACATGGAAGACGTTGTGATTGGGTAGAGCAACCCGGTATGCCACTTCACCAACTCGGGTGATGATTTTGAATGGACCCACATACCTCAGATTGAGCTTTCCTCTTTTGCCAAACCTCATAACACCCTTTGTCGGCGAAACCTTCACGAATATCATATCGCCAACTTGAAACTCAAGATCTCGTCTACGGGTGTCGGCATAGCTCTTTTGCCTGTCCTGAGCCATCTTCAATCTCTCCCTGATAATCTGGACCTTATTCACGGTTTGCTCAATCAACTTCGGGCCCAATATTTTTCTCTCTCCAACTGCATCCCATTATAGGGGAGATCTATAACTGCAACCGTAAAAGGCTTCGAAAGGTGTCATTTTGATGCTTGCCTGATAACTGTTATTGTAGGCGAACTCAACCAACGGCAAGTGATCCTCCCAACTACCCTTGAAGTCCAACATGCAAGCTCTAAGCATGTCCTCTATAACCTGGTTCACCCTCTTGGTCTGTCCATTTGTCTGAGGATGGAAGGCGGTGCTAAAGTCCAAACAGGAATCCATAGCACTCTGAAAGCTTTTCCAAAACCTGGAAGTGAATCTCAGATCCCTGTCAGACACAATACTGACTGGCACCCCGTGCAACCAAACCACTTCTTTGAGATACAATTCTACAAGTTGGTTCGAGTTGAACGTAGTCCGATAAGGCAAGAAATGGGCGGAATTTGCCAAACGATCAACCACTACCCATATTGCATCTGATTTCTTTGCCGTCTTTGGCAACCCAGTGATGAAATCCATGGAGATGTTTTCCCATTTCCACTCAGGAATAGAGAGGGATTGTAAAAGCCCTGCTGGCCTCATATGCTCGGCCTTCACCTATTGGCATACCAAGCATCTTGACACATACTCGGCAACTTCCCTCTTTATGTTCCGCCACCAAAAATGTCCTTTGAAGTTTTTATACATCTTAGTACCACCAAGATGCACAGTGTACTTAGATCGGTGAGCTTCATCTAAGATTTCTAGTTTGAGTTTCTCATCGGCTGGTACACATATCCTTCCCTTGAATGTGATTGTCCCATCACTTTGCACTGCGAAATCTTTACTACCACTACGAACTGATTTGTCTCTATACGCAAGTAGCTCGGCATCCAACTCTTGTAATTCTCAGATCATGGCTAATATGTAAGGCCTAATGGTGACATTAGCCATTACTGGCCCAAAGGTAGGAAGGCTGAAACTAGTATCAAGGTTAGAAGCATCCTTTAACAACTTCCACTCTTGCACCATCATGTGTGCTACAAGTCCAGTAGACTTCCTGCTCAAAGCATCTACCACTACATTAGCCTTACTCGGATGGTACTGGATCGAACACTCATAGTCCTTTAAGAATTCCATCCATCAGCGCTGTCGCATATTCAACTCCTTTTAGGAAAATAGATATTTTAAGCTTTTATGATCCATGAAAATATCAAACTCTTCCCCATAAAGGTAATGCCGCCAAATCTTTAATGCAAAAAGGAGGCGATGACATTCCCACGCTCTTTCAATTACCGGGAAGCGTAGGCGATGACATTCCCACGCTGCATAAGAACACATCCTAGCCCAACATTCAAGGCGTCACTGTAGACCATGAAACCTCCACTCCTAGATGGCACTGTGAGAACGGGGGCAGTAGTAAGCCTCTTCTTCAAGTCCGTGAAGCTCGCTTCGCACTTATAGCTCCAAGTGAACTTAGCATTTTTCCGTGTCAAATACGTGAGCGGTGCCGCTAAGCTGGAGATTCCCTCTACGAATCTCCTATAGTATCCTGCCAAACCGAGGAAGCTGCGTATCTCGGTAACACTTCTAGGTCTCTCCCATTTCATCACCGCTTCTATCTTTGCTGGGTCCACTGAAATACCCTCAACAGATACTACGTGGCCAAGGAACGCCACCTTCTCCAACCAAAATTTTCCCTTACTCAACTTGGCATATAGTTTATACTCTCGAAGAGTCTTAAGTGTAAGGTGAAGATCTCGATCATGATCCTCCCTTGTCGGAGAATACACTAAGATGTCATCAACAAAGACAATAACACATTTTTCGAGATAAGGCTTGAACACCTGGTTCATCAAATTCATGAACGGCGCCGGTGCATTCGTTAGGCCAAAAGGCATAACTAGGAACTCGTAGTGCCCATACCAAGTCCTAAAGGCATTATTTGGCACATCTTCGGCCTTGATCTTCAACTGATGATAGCCGGACCGCAGATCAATCTTGGAGAAGAACCTTGCTCCTTTCAATTGGTCGAACAAATCATCTATTTGTGGCAAGGGATATCAATTCTTGATGGTGACTTTGTTCAACTGTCTATAGTCGATGCACATCCTCATCGACCCATCCTTCTTCTTCACGAAGAGTACCGGTGCTCCCCACAATGACACACTTGGTTGGATGAAACCAAGCCGTTGCAACTCTTCTATTTGTTCCTTTAATTCTTTCAGTTCAATTGGGGCCATCCTGTACGGAGCCTTAGAAATTGGAGCCGTTCCTGGAGCAAGCTCTATTGCAAATTCTATCTCCCTATTTGGAGGCAATCCTGGCAAGTCCTCGGGAAATACGTCTAAATACTCACTCGCAACCGGTATGGCTGAGGAGTCTCGTGCCTCCGAATTTGCAAGACTTAGAACTGCTAGACGGGCTATATCTCTCTTTCGTAGTCCACAAAAGTGGAATGGCTTGATGCCTTCCGGCTTAAACTTCACCATCTTTTCAAAACAAGCCACGTGCCCGTGGTGTGCAGCTAGCCAATCCATTCCGAGAATAACATCGAAGTCCAAGTCTTGGAACTCAAGGATGATCAGATCAATCGGTAATTCATGCTGCCCAACTTGCACTACACAGTTCCGGTATCCTCGGTCTGTATCAACCGACTTTCCAAGGTGAGTTGAAATGATTAACTCGTGACGTAGGCGACTCGGCTCAGATGCGAAACCTTTGGAGAAGCTAGGTGACACAAAGGAATGTGTTGATCCCGTGTCAATCAACACACGAGCTAGACACTCGTTAACTAGCAATACGCCTGTGCATTGTAATTAGATACATCAATAAATTTCAAGCAAAACACACATAAAGTATAGATAGCATGATACACATGTAAGTATACATACAAAATATGTAACATCAATTCGTACTTGAATATTTTATAATTATCAATTCATACTTGAAGATTTTATAATTTTTACGTACCTTGCACAACATCGTCAAATGCCTGTGCGTCCCGTTCTGTTAAGGCAGAGACTCGACTTCTGTTTGCCTGGAGAGGCGACTGTGTGGTTTGAGTGGGCCGTGCAGGCCTAGATGCAGAAGCCTGTGATGACCCCTGCGGAGTAGTCTGCCGGACTGAGGGCCTGCTCCCCTGGGGCTGAACCCGTGACTGTCGGCGTGGGCAATCTTTAATCATATGGCCCTGCTCGCCACAATGAAAACATCCTCCCGATGCTCTCTAGCACTCTCCAGTCGGGTGTCTCCGACCACAATAGTTGCACTCCTCAAAAGATGAAGAGGATGCAGGCGGCACATATTTGGTGCCCTGAGGATAAGCAGGTCGAGGTGCCTATAAAGTAGTAGGATGAGGTGCTGCCGGTGCAAGAGGAGGCCTTTGAGTCGATGTAAGCCCAGGAGCTGGGTACGAGGACATCCTGGCCCTCTTCTTCGGTGGTGCTGAGCCACTGGACTGACCTTTCTACATGGCTCTCCCAAAGCTACTATCTCTTCTCTTTAGAAACTCCTCCGAGTTCTTTTAGGCGATCCTTGCCTTCCCCACAATCTCTCTCCAAGACTCCACCTGAAGAATGGAGACTCGATCCTTGATGAAGGGTTTCAACCCATTCTCAAATTTCCGGACTCGCATCTCCTCTGTGGTGATCAAGTGCGGCGTGAATCTGGACAACTCAACAAACTTAGCCTTATCCTCAGCCACACTCATATTCCCTTGCACTAGGGACATGAACTCCATTTCTTTCTGTTGCTTGACAATCTTGGGGAAGTATTGCCCATATAATGCAGCAAGAAATTCACTCCAAGTCCAGGGCTCTCCCGCCCTAGCGGTGTCTCTTTGCCTCAACGCCGCTCTCCACCAATGATCGGCTTCTCCTTCCATCATAAAGGCAGCCCAATCTACTCTCTGCTCATCCGTGCAGCGAAGAGCACAAAATATTTTCTCCAATTGCATAATCCATGCCTCTGCCACCATGGGATCCATAGTCCCATAGAAGGGTAGCCTTTGGAATGCCTCAAGTCCCGAAGTGTGATCAGGAGGAGGTGGTTGCACCAATGCATTAGTAGCAGTCGGCTGTCGAGCTGCCAGCATGGTGATAGTTTTCACCATAGTAATCAGTAACTGAGATATATCAGGTTGATCATCACCCGATGGAGGGTCTCCTCCATTAACGTTGCCCCGAGTTTGGGAACAGCGACCCCGTCCACTATTACGTCTCATGATAAATTCTGAGAACAGTAGCAAAACATGAGTCTAACTTGAAAACCAATTTCATCTCAATCATAACTTCAACCTCATTTCATATTCATATTCATATTCATATAATATATATAATAGTAATACATCGAGGTATACATTGCAATAGATAAACATATAATTTGTGGTTCTAGCGTAGGGTACTAAGTTCAGTTGGATTCCAACCGGTTATGGACTAAGACTAAGATTAGTCTATACTTGGAATACGACTCTTTCCTAAATCCTAATGCCTTGTGTTAATCGTGGTATCGAGTACTAATGACCCTAGGGACTCTAATGCCTAAGCTCTGATACCACCTCTGTCGCGCCCCAAAATACCCCCTAGGAGTTTAGGGATACTTTAGGCGAGACTATCTTTAACCTGGCAAATCATCCTGTCAAATACACAAGGCAATATATATTGTAAACATAAAGTAATGCGGAAGCTTAATCATGTGCGAAAGCGTAACCTAAAAATTTCTTTTCTATACATATCATCTGTATTCCAAGTTTATACAATACATAATCAAGAGTAAAGGTGGACATGCCCACCTATCAAAATACAAAATGGTAATACTCTCTGTCTCTCAGTAATCACCCTGAAAGGGCCAGTGGTCTAAGTCCTTTGCCTCCTCCTGAGGCTCCACATATGGCTCTTCCTCACCATAATCCTCCTCTATCCAAGGCCACTGATCACAGATGTCAAAGGGAACCCGTGTGCCTACCGACATAACATGTACGACTGAGCATGGAATACTCAGCGAGCCAAAACTACTAGCTAACAGTGCTATCAAAATCGTAGTATTACATAAAATTGCGTTAGGGAATACTAATCATAAAATTCATGCTTAAAACCTTGTCAAGGAAAACCTTTCATAACACTTGTTATTTTCATGAAAAACAAACCATCTCATGCATGCTTATGAGTTCATATGAATGCTTGTGAGTCTCATATTTTCTTTTGAGTTCTTGTGAGCTTGTGAGTTCTTATGACTTTTCTTGTGAGATTATGAGCTTCCTTGTGAGCCTTCTTGTGAGCTTATGATCCTTGGAGACATTTGCAAGATCTTAGACTTGTGAGTTTCTTATGAGTTCTTGAGAAGCCTTGCGAGACTTATGATCCGTGGAGTTTATGCAAGATCTTAGACTTGATCCTTGTGAGCATGAAGTAACCGATCTTAGAATACCAACCCAGTCCAGTATAGGGGATACTAGTTACAACGGTCTATGAATGGTAGATAGGCATACCCAATCGAGCATAAGGCAAGCAAGATAGAATATGGCGAGACAAGTTTTCAAACACGAAAAGAGTATTTTAAGTCAAGTCAAACATATGATGTTTTCAAGAGTTTTTCCGACTTCAATATGATGCAAGCATGAACTATAAACTATTACTTTCCTGTCAATTTTATGAACTACTTCCTGCTTTATTTCCATTACTATATTGCTATGACTCGTTGGTTAGTATTTGGTACCCGCTGAGTATTCCATGCTCAACCGTATTTTTATGTCGGTAGGTACACAGTTTGATACATCTGATTTGGGTCCTTGGATAGAGGACAGTCATGGGAGTAGGAGTGTTCTGGATGTTCTGAGGACGTTAGGGGCCTTGGTATGCGACTCTAGGTTGGGTTGAGAGAGAGAGACATGTATTTTGGATTCTTACGTCTGGGGATGTTTGTATTACTTGAGTTGGGACTCCAGCTAAGGAGTTCATGTACATGTTTTCATTTCTATTCAGTTATTGTAATGAATTGCACTTGGAATATAATTAAGTCATTAAAGAAATTCTTAGTTCACTGTTTAGCTTGCCTTGTATACTCCTTGGAGGTTTGATTTAAGGTTAAGTCATGTCGCCAAAGTATCTTAACCCTTAGGGGGTATCTTGGGGCGTGACAAAAGATGAGAGGTAGTATGTTATCTGTATGCTTCTTAATATGTGATATACCATTGGGTAAACGAACTTCTAATGAAAGTCAGGCTTGCCTAGGTCTGGTTAGCATAGTGGTATGGGATGCTATAGTCAGATGTTCTATGGCCCTTGACGATTAGTCTTAGGTGCAATTTAAACAAGAGGTATATCATTGTGCACTCACAAATGAAAAATATGCAGATGTATAAATAAAGAATTAAGGATATTAATGAGATGATAAGTGAGACCAAAAGTAAAGTAAGAAAAGTATGAAAGTAAGAGAGAAAGACACACAAAAGCGATAATATATGTTGTGTTGTGCACGACCGGGTACCATCAGAAAGGGCGAGATATATGCCAAAGTAAGTAATCCGTCGTACCGAAAAATGTACTAAGCCATCCGTGCAGGATAATGTACGAAGGGTGGTATCTCAGTAAAGTAAAGTATAGTAACCCCTTTCCTTATGCGGTAAAGCGGTATTTTAAGTTATTACAAATGCATGTGAATGAGTATTGGTGAGATGATAACATATGAAATATGAAAAATAAGAAAAGAAAGAAAAGTGAGAAAGAAAGAAAAGAAAGAAATTGACATAATATACATGTTTATTTTTGAAATTCCGTATTCCAATGCACTCTTTGACCTAGAGGGGGAGTGAATAGGTCTACTTTAATTTTATCTACCAATTTTAGTTTTAATCAATCACACACAACTAAACTCACTTGAACACACAAGATTTTTACGTGGAAAACCCTTCTGGGAAAAACCACGGGACCTAGTACAGCACAGAATCCACTATGAGAAAATTTAAACAATACAAGACTCGAATCTTACCCAACCGGACACGACACAATGTTCCTTGGTATCGATTCCACAGCTTGCAAACCACGAACACAGCCCATTCGATTTCCGCAACAGCAGCTCTGGTTCCTCACCGGCCAATCTTACTCAAAGTGATCAACCACGGTCTCCGAAGACCGATCTCCGTCCTTGACGACTTTAGCACAGGCTAACCAACACTCACAGTAGAGCAACAGTGGGTTTTTGGGTTTATGGAAGCCCTAGGGTGATCTCTTAATGTTTAAGGATCATCTATGTAAAGTATAGAAAATTTGCTTTAGAACCTTGCAAAACCTAGAGGCCAACTAAAGGAGATGAAGATCAATGAAACAAAGAGTTTTCAATAACTCCAAGCAAGTACCAAGTGCTCTAGAAAGTCTCCAATTAATCTCATTCATGGATTGGGAGAAGTCCCCTATATATAGGAAAGGTCTAGGGGATTAGAAATTGCTAAAAAATGGTTTTAGAAAGTATTTTTCATATCAGGGTCGACCCTGGGGGTCCCTGGGTCGACCCATTATAGCAAAAACACATTTCAGCAAAATATCCATATCAGGGTCGACCCATTAGGCACATTCGGTTGACCGGATGGTCCTCAGGGTCGACCGTCACTAATTCAATTCCCTGCCAAAAAACCTGGTACAAATCCTGGGCTATTCAGGGTCGACCCAAAACGCTCAGGGTCGACCCTGGGGTGCATTTTCTTGGTTTTTCTTCTTTTTAAAACATTGAATGCAATCTCCTATCAATCCTATTGTTTTTTAACATATTTTTAGTGATGAATAGGCATTTCCATGAGGAATCATAGGGTCATCTAGGTTTCTCACTTAATCCCAACTTGTTAGCCACTGTGAGTGATGAGACTTCAAGATTCTTCATGGTTTCTTCTTCACTTCGTCTTTGAACCGGATGAGACCTACTATAACCTAAATACACCATTTTAGACTCGAAATTTTGCCAACAACTTTTTGACTTTACAATCTCCCCCTTTGGAAATTCCGAGACAAAACGCCCAATAGACCTAATGGTCATGGTTTTACATACTCTCTTAAACCCACAAGAAACAAAGAGAATGAAAAATACATGACACTTGACATTTGGACTTATTCCATGGATCAGTAGGCTTTACAAGATCATCAATCAAACTGAAACACTGAAACAAACAATACCTTTGTGAAGTATGGGGAAAATTCATAAAATAAAATAAAATAAACATTGGAGCGATAACATGCATACAAAGTATAGGAGATCTCCCCCTCAATTTGAGATCCCATATGACAAAGTTTTCAAAATCATGAGAGTAATGGGAATATAATATGTAACATGTCAATATAATCTGCAACCAGAGATGGAGATAGCAATTGTATACTTGCACATATGATATGTAACATGAGATCAAACTTAGGCAACTTCTCCCCCTTTTTGGCTTGAATTGCCAAGGGAAGAGCAAACCTGCAAAAAGAGCAACTCTAGCAAGAAGCAATAAGTGCAACAAGGAGCAATAGCATAGAGAAACACAAGGAAGCAGAGGCAGGCACCAAACTGCAGAAACAAAGCGAAAGCATCCCATTTACAGGAACCACGGGTGCACAACATAAAGTCCAGCCCAGACGCATAAAACACACACCGAACTAGCTACATCAAGCATAAACTAGGAGCAAAACAAGGCGAAGGAAAGTGACGAGTAACATCATCCTGATAGCGAGAACGGCGTGAAGCTCCGGGCGAGATGCCTGCACTATGTTGGAAAGAGCATCAATCCGGTGATTAGTCGCCGAAAAACTGTCCTGAGTAGCAGCAGCATGAGAATCCAGGCGAGCATAAAGATCAGTTGCAAAGTGTGATTGAGCATCCGACATATCGGCAAGCATGGTAGCCATGGTCTTGAAGGATAGGGGACCCGAATAAGTTCTAGCATGGCTGGGAGCGAGACCGGAAGTATCATCATCAACGTCCTCCTCATGCTCCGGCATCGCAGCATGGGACATACTACTAACCAAGGTGTGAGCACAGATGGGGCCTAAAGAAGGCTTTGTAGCCTCAGAGGAATGAGCCCTAATACCCTCAGCAAATATGAGATTGGTGATGAGGACACTAAAAGGAAGAGCAGCTCACTTTTGATGCACAGCGATAGCCTGAAGGATTAGGTCAATGATGTGGGCACCGGTATAAATAGTGTCTCCAGTCATGATACTATACAGGAACCGAGCCCTATCAACACTCAGATTAGTGGAATGCACCTTGGGATGAATGTTGGAACACATAATAAGATAAAGCAAGCGACCCAAGTAGGAAAGATTGGAGTGAGGTAAATGAGGATGAGCCCATTTTTGTGAAGGATCATCACAAAGAGTGCTGGTCACTGTGTCCAAATCATGCTTATCCTCATCAGTAGGATAGAGGTAAGGGTAATAGGCTCCCGGAATCCAAGGGGCACTAATGAAAAAGGCAATGACATCTGGAGTAATGAGAAATTTCTTACCCTTAGCCTGAGTTTTGAAGGTAAAAGTGTAAGGATTGACAGAGTAGATGTTCGCATAAAACTCCCGAACAAGGTCGAGGCTGGCATACCTGGTCAAATTTAGAAGACCAGACCATTGGCGAGATGCAATGATCGCCTCAAAACCAGGATGGGTGAAATCCGAAATGACAGTGGCCCGTTCAATTGTAACAGCCTGATTTTTAAGCCAAGCATTGTAAAGTTTTTCATTCCCTGTGGTGCGAAGCCGTATAATTTCAGGCTCAGGAGTGGGTACTTGAGATTTTCCCTTGGATTTGGCCGAGGGTTTTGAACTGGAAGCACCCAAGGCTTTCTTATGGGAAGTTGAGGGTGGAGGATCCCTAGAATGGTCTGCACGACCCACATGGATCCCATGGCCAGCATCATAAGATGCATCGGTAGACTCAGGAACATCATCTTCATCCCGAGAGATGACGAGGCGGCGCTTAGGGCGTCCCGCCATGAAAATAGATGCAATTAGAAGAAAATATGGAACAGCCATAGAACCAAAATCAAGAGCCTAAATGAAAAGAAGGGTTTACCGTGAAGAGAGACGGCTGGAAGCGTGAAGAAAACCCCCTGGAACTAAACCACGAAATGAGAGAGGAGCGTATGGCACTGAGGAAGAGGCACTGTGGCTGGGCAAGAGAACTTCTAGTGGAGTGAACAGCTCACTCGATGCAGGGAGGAGCCGAGTATTGAGAGATCACCGTGGAGCTTGAAAGATTTAAGATTCAGGCTGCACTGAGGCGATGACGCACTCGTGAACCAGGGGAGAGGGTCTGTAACTTGCAAAAACAAACCAGCAGATCCTTGAAAGCCTGAAATCATGATGAAAACCGGAGAGCACGCATGTGAAGACTGAAGATACGGTAACTCCAGCAAGATTCATGCAGAGGAAAACTCCAAGAGGGAAGGAATCTCTGAAAATCAGCAAGGGGGATTTCAAAAACCCCATTTTAGGTGTTCGGTCGACCGAACAATCACTCAAGGTCGACCCATTTGAACTGAAGTTCTGAATTCGTGTAAAAGATGAGGGAGACCAATTTGGATGCATGTGAGGGGGCAGCTTTTTGGAGAAAAACTCTGAAAAATCTGAAAGAGAATATCAAATCCTTCCAAAACAGAAATTAGAACAAGTTAAAGACCCAAGGAGTGCAACACTTGAAGGACAAGGCAAGATCTTTTCATGAAAACCTCCAAAATCAACCAACAACATGCAATATGCTAGAAAAGATTTTCAAAAATTTGTTATTTTGCAAATCAAATTTCTTCATGATAATTTCAATAAGAAAATCCATGGTGTGCAAATTTTGCAGGTAACCAATAATACCATGTCCAAGAATATGTAAAATAAAATGATGAGTAGATGAGGATATTTCCATCGACACTATGCACAAGGGATGGCAAGACACAGGCACATAATGTACTGTACAGTTAGTAATAGGCTATACCATCAATGTGCAGTGGAGGTGAAATTCTGACTATACACCATTAGAGGTAAGCACCCTTAGATAGGTAAGGACATTAGTGCAGATTAGGAACACCAAGCTTCAAAAATAACTGAGAGATACATATAGGGTAGTCAAAAAAATGAAGAATTTTATGTGCTATTGTTACCCTTTTTATAAGTTGCTCTCACATTTTTGATGGAATTTTTTGTTTGGTGATGCTATTCGTGATCAATCTTTTTCTTTTGAATGGTGAGATGCAAAAGGTAGCTTTCACTGTCGCGACCCAAAACCCACCCTAGGAGTTAGAGTGAATCTTGGACGACTTAATCATTACTTACATGACTTGCTTGACGAACCAACCTGCAAAACTCACAGAACATATACAATAGAGGATAACAGCGGAAGCATAACTAAAAAACACAACAGAAGTCTAACAAACCTCTAAGTATATATACACATGGTCCAAGTTTAATACAAAAGAAAACAAAACAAAGAAAGTGCGGACATGCCCGCCAAAATACATGGATATAATCACTCATGCTCACCCACAGCTAAACCACTTAGAATCTAACACCACCTACTGATAACCCTCTACGGGAGGTTCCTCCAAAGGTTCCTCGACGTACTCCTCCTCCACCCAAGGGCTAGGAGCACAGACATCAAATGGAGCAGCAGCTCCCTCAGAACCTGCCGACATAAGAAGTACGGCTGAGCATGGAATACTCAGCGGGTACTAAATACTAACCAATAGTCATAGCAAAACCATAGCAGTATAGGAAGCAGGAAGCATTTCACATATATAAAGCAGGAAACAATTCAAGCATATAAAGCAGGAATAATTCATATCATGACAATAAAGTAAAGGAGTATATAATCATGCTTGAATTCATAAAAGCCGATAAAACCCTTGAAAACACCGTGCACTTGACTTGACTGAAAATACCATTTCCGTGCTTGAAAACTTGTCATGTTTGTCTTATCTTATCGTATCATGCTTGCTTGTTCATAATTTAAACATGTTCACATGCCTAGTTGCCGTTCATAGTCCGTCCCAACTAGTACCCTATATGCAGATGGGTATGCCTAGTTGCCGTTCATAGCCCGTCGCAACTAACATCCATGCAGAATGTGAATGCCTAGTTGCCGTTCATAGCCAGTCGCAACTAGCATCCATGCGGAATGTGAATGCCTAGTTGCCGTTCATAGCCCGTCGCAACTAGCATCCATGCGCAATGTGAATGCCTAGTTGCCGTTCATAGCCCGTCGCAACTAGCATCCATGCGTGATGTGTGATGCTATGCTATGCGTGTCATGCCATGCTATGCTATGCGTGTCATGCGATGCTATGCATGTCATGCGAGGGGATGGGAGACCTTTCCCTATGCAATGCATGATTGTCTTGCCCTTGTCAAAAGCGAAGTGAAACATATCTTAGGAGATGCCCCACCTCTATGTCCCATACTTAAAACATCGGTAAATCACGTCATTTCATGCGTGCTCGTGAGATCGTGTGCATACTTGCATTTGGAATTAAATATGGCAATTTGGGGTAATTCACAAAGCATAGCATATAGCAATTTAAGTGAGTAATAATCTACGCATTTTAAGAAATGTAGGGAACACACTATCATGAACCCTAACAAATTTCAAGAGCAATTAAGCATGGGTTCCCTTAATTTATCATTTATTTTGTTCACCTTGGCATTTCATCAAACATGGGGTATGTTCCTTATTCACTTAAACCTAGATCATGCTTTTCTAGGTGGGTTATGCTCACATCACACTTGTATGTTCATTATTGGTACAATGCCCCTTCCCATTCATTCATCACATCATCCACACGGCATCCATTCGCCAACATCCATCTCCATTCACCATTCATACCACCAATCTCATAACACATATATATGTGAAGGAAAACAAGGAGAAACAAAGGAAAAAAGGGAAGCTATAACTAGGAGGGTAGTAAGAAGTACCGACCTTGAAGAGATGAGGAAGAAACCCCTCTTCCAAACGACCGTGAGTTGCTGCCCTAGCTTGGAACACGAGCTCCACCCGAGCTTGAGCCGAGATCTTGAAGGAAAACGTGCTTGAGGATGATCTAGGGTCTCAAACCCCTTTGATTCCTCCTCAAAATGGAAACCCTAGATTTAGGAACCCTTTCTCCTCTCTTCTAATCTCCCAAATCTTCTAAGGGTTGAGAATGAGCCCTAAAGGCTCGGGCAATCCTATATAAGAAAGGGTATAACACCCGAATGCCGAAAATGCCCTTAGTGAAAATTCTGTAAAACGCGAGGACCGAGCGATCGGTGTTAATGACCGATCGATCGGTTGCCTACCGATCGATCGGTTTCATAACCGAGCGATCGGTTAAAATCTCACTCTCTGGAAAATTTCCCCGTACAAAAATCTTGACCAGTCGATAGCCTCCGAGCGATCGGTTTTGGACCGATCGATCGCTCCATGGACCGAGAGATCGGTGGTCTGCAGGTCCAAACTGTTTTGGCCATAACTTTTGACTCGTTCGTCCGATTTTGACGATTCAACTTGCGTGGGGTTCGTACTTCGAAAACGAACATTTCTGACATTTCAGAATTTCTAATTTCTTCCTTATTTATTAATTGCATTACTTTAAAAGAAAAATGGCTACGAAGGGTCATGCATAAATGTCAAAAGTTCGGGGCTCTACATTCACACTGACTGGGTAGGTAGCCCTAGCTATTGGCAGCAGGGGCTTTCACTCTAGGGACCCAGATAGATACCTACTGTCCTCCTAGGTAGCCATTCCATATTGTTTGCATCCAATAGTGGCTTTCACACTATCCCAGAGGTAGCCCTTTCCCTTGCATAAAATTTGTAAACTGGGGCACCTTTTTGGGGAATGGACCTTGTCGCGCCCCAAAATACCCCCTAGGAGTTTAGGGATATTTTAGGCGTGACTATACGTACCTGCCAAACCATCCTGTCATGAACAAGATAATTAAAGTACTAAACAATGCTAATCAGAGCGCGGAAGCGTAAACTAACTTTTTCTTCTCTTCCAAGATTTCCAAAATAGTATTCCAAGTTAAGATACATACAACATGTCTAAGTCTAAGGTGGACAGGCCCACCTATCAAAATGTCAAAATGCATAAGCACCCTCTAGTACTCTCCCCTCAACAGTAGTCGAGGTACGGCCACACGTCAAGGTCTCGGTCCGCCTGAGACTGCAGTGGGATAGACGACTCTCTCTCCTCGATATACTCTTCCTCGACCCAAGGCTCTGGGTCGAGGGCTCCCTCAGTACCTGCCGACATGAAAGTACGGCTGAGCATGGAATACTCAGCGAGTACAAGCTACTAGCTATCCGTAACAATAATAAACACGCCAGGAGTAGTACAATACCAATCATCAATTCCAGGCAATAGTAAAATCATAGAATTAAACAATATTAAACATGGAGCAATATTATCATCTTGATGTGCATGAATGCAAAAACGCCGATAAAACTCATGCTTGAAAACCTGTTTCCATGTCTCGGTATGCCTTGCGGAAATCATGTATGCGTGCATGCATGAATGCCTTGTCATCATCCTATAAACTTGCATCTTGTAACTTGTGAGCCAGAGGCTAGCACCCGAATCTCCCTGGGCTACCAACCTCCTTGATATGCAATGCACTTGTGAGCCAGAGGTTAGTACCCGAATGTCCCTGGGCTACCAACCTCCTTGATATGAAATGTTTCCTTGTGAGCCAGAGGCTAGCACCCGAATCCCCCTGGGCTGCCAACCTCCTTGATATGCAATGCACTTGTGAGCCAGAGGTTAGTACCCGAATGTCCCTGGGCTACCAACCTCCTTGATATGAAATGTTTCCTTGTGAGCCAGAGGCTAGCACCCGAATCCCCCTGGGCTGCCAACCTCCTTGATAGGCATGTTTTCTTGTTGTTATTACTTGCATATGCAATTGAAATTGCGGTTCATGCTGACATGCGTGCTCGTGTATGTGTTAATAGTGACCATCGTGGAATGAGGATAGCAAGAGAGATATGGCATCATAATTCAATTCATAATATAAGCATAGGAGCACTTAAGAAATTCGCACATTACTTGATCAATTCATCATTCATAAGAGTACATGCATAAGGCCTATTTCCATTTTCTTCATTCAAGTCATTATTTGGTAGTTTAGGTATTTTGTCAAACACTTAGCATGCAAGTTTCCTCATGGTTCAATTTCTCTTTTTTAGTGCATAGTTTACATTCAATCACACAAAGGTAAGTTTATTATTTGTGTAATGCCCATCCTCCATTTTCCAATCCACAACCCACACATACCATACATCACCCATTCGGCATCCAATCGCCACATCCAACATCCATCCAAGCATCCGTACCATTTCTTTATCTTGTTTATATTTATTAGGGATGATACATTTCACAAGAAAGCAAACATAATAGCCTAAATCACATTTCATAAAGAAAACTTAGATTTATTGCTAGGGTAAGTTAGTAGGGTGTACTAACCTTAGATAAAGGCTTGATCTTTGTAGGAACCTTGATTTGAGCTCCAACTTGAAAGGAGGAACCTTTCCTTGAGGGAGACTTGGCTTGGGGAAGAAAACCCTCTTGAAATACCTTGAAGAATGCTTGCCCTAGCTTGAGAATGAGATCCCCCACAAGCTTGAGCATTGAACTTGAAGCAATCCAAGTTGAGGATGATCTAGGGTTCTTAAACCCCTTTGATTCCTTCTTAAAATCAAAACCCTAGGTTAGAGTCCCTTCTCCTCTCTCCCTAACTCTCAAAAGCTTCTAAGTGTTGTAAATAATCCCTAAGGCTCGGGCCCAGCCTTATAAGAAAGGGTTTAACACCCAAAAGACAAAAACGCCCTTACAAAAATTTCTGCAAAAACACGGGGACCGAGCGATCGGTAGTTATGACCGATCAATCGGTTGCCTACCGAGCGATCGGTACTCTGACTGAGCGACCGGTCAAAAAACTACTCTCTGGAAAATTTCCCCATACAAAATCTTTGACCGTGCGATAGCTACCGATCTGTAGCACCCCGGACTTTTTCATCCTTAATGAATAGCACATTCGTATCTAATTGGCCGTTTTTGTAGTCTAATTAATAAATAATGGAGAAATCGGAAATTCTGAAACATCAAAAATGTTCCTTTTCGAAAGATGGATCCAACGCAAGTTGAATCGTCGAAATCCGACGAGCGAGTCAAAAGATATGGTCAAAACAATCCAGACATACAGAGAACCGATCGCTCGGTCCAGTCAGCGATCGATCGGTCCATAACCGATCGATCGGTAGCTATCGCACGGTCAGAAATTTTGTATGGGGAAATTTTCCAGAGAGTGAGTTTTTGACCGGTCGATCGGTCATAAACACCGATCGCTCGGTAGGCAACCGATCGATCGGTCATAACCACCGATCGCTCGGTCTTCGCGTTTTTGCAGAAATTTCAGTAAGGGCGTTTTCATCTTTTGGGTGTTAAACCCTTACCCATAAGGGTTTGCTCGACCCTTTGAGCCCTCATTCACAACCCTTAGACATTTTGAGAGCTAGAGAGTGAGAAGAAGAGGGTTTTGACCTAGGGTTTCCATTGAAGAAGAAATCAAAGGGGTGGACCTTCCTAGGTCGTCCTCAAACTTGGATTTGCTTCAAGTTCAAGGCTTGGATTCTCCAAATCCAACCTCAAGCTCGTGTGGAGTGCCTCTTCCAAGCTAGGGCAGCGTTTCTACATCATCCTCAAGGATTTTCTTTCCCTTTTCAAGGTTAGTACACTCTCCCTAGTTACTTTGGTAATAACCTAGGATTTTTCTAAGTAAATATGTGTTAGATCTTCCCCATTGCTCCCTTGTGTTGGTATATGCTAAATCCCTAAAACATAAACAAGATAATACAAACAAATGGTGGAATGTATGAATGGATGAGGAGGGGAGGCGATTGGATGCCATGTTGTGATGTGTTGAATGATGGGAAAAATGGTGGAAGGGCATATTACGCATAATGAACACACCCCAAGTGTTTGATGAAATGTTCGAATGAGAAAATATGAAATAACTAAAGGTAAAAAAGGTTGAATACCACATGTTTGATAGAATGCATGAATAAACTAAGATTTGAAAGCATGAGTCACATAAATGTCCCCCATTTGGCAAGTTGTATGCATGTGTTTATTTCGCTTCTTAAATTCTCATGAGAGTTGGGAATTGTTAAAATGCTATATGTCATCAAAATTTCACGATTGCTATGCACGAGCACATATGTAGATGGAGGATATTGTCAAGGAGGTTGGTAGCCCCGGTTAAGGGTGCTAACCTCTGGCTCATAAGAAAGGAAATGGTATTGTCAAGGAGGCTGGTAGCCCAGGGATGTGCGGGTGCTAGCCTCTGGCTCATAACACTACGTGAAAAAGGCAAAAATAAGACACTAAGTTGTTGCAAACAATGACGGGGTTGAGCAGTCCTTAAATTAAGGACAGCTATTTACGTTTAAAGCACAGCTCGCCACAGAGGGAAACCCGGTTTCGCAAACAATGACCGATAAGTGGTGACGTTTTATTTTCCGCATAAAAGGGTTTACTGTTACGGCACGATATCTACCAGCGAGGGAATTTTTTTTTTCTCTTCTATCTTTCCCGCTCTCTCTCTCGCGTTCTGCTCTCCTCAGTAGAAATCTTTCCCTCTTCCGAAGAGGTTACGGCTGGAACTTTCCCTCTCCTCATCAGCGGCTAGATCTCTCCCCATCTTCGAAAGCCCCCTCTTCGAAAGGGTTACTGCTGGATTCGCCCATGCCTCTCGGGATATCAAAGCGTTGCAGATCATTCCTTTGCCAAGTACTCTCTCTCTCACAACTGCTCTGGCTTTTCTTTTCCCTCTTATTATCCAATGCTGATCGAGATCCTTGATGAAAACAAAACTCATTTGTTTTCCTAACAACCCATTTTTCAGAATTGCAGTTCAAAATAGTTTGCATTTGTAGTAAAGAAATCTGTGGAGGATTTCTTCTTTTTTCTTGTCCTTATATATCAATGCGAGGCACCGATTCGACTACTGGATCTTTTCCAATGTCCCTTTTCCTTGAAACCCAATTCAAAATTTTGCTCACAATTTCTAGATATTTCAATTAAAGCTCCGTTTGTTTCGATGTAAAATAGGGGAAAACAAATGAAATTCACGGAAAATATCAATTGTCTTAAAGAAATTATGGGTGAAAAATGATATTTTCCATGAAATTCATTTGTTTTCCCCTATTTTACATTAAAACAAACGGAGCATAAAGCGAAAAAACAAAGAAAATTTATTTATTCTTGTTCTTCATCTCCATAAATGGCTTAATGCACACCTTGTGTTCGAAGAAATGGTTTAGTGCAACACCACATCCTTAAGAAAGCCGATATGGTGCACATTAAGGCATAGACAAAGATCTTTGACATTTTATATTTGGTATTCTTCTGTGTTAAATTGGTGCGACTGATGGGTTTGTGGTTCATAAGTGGTGGATGGATGCACTCAATAAGTGCTAATTTTCTATAACTGCAAACATAGTGAAGGACATTCAAAAAGCAATATGGATGGAGTATATGTGAAACTTGCTCTAGCCTATGATTTTTTCTTCTATAAATTGTCTTATCTTAAATTGTGTAGTTGTACAATCATGCCTTAGACTAGTTGCTAATAATCTAGACTTGTGGTATGTTTAAATGTTATTATACCTGCAAATGTACTATAGTTCTAACATTCCTTATGGATCATTGAATCTAGATATTCGAGTAGTTCATGTGTACTTAGACAGGCAGACAAGTAGATCTAAGCACCTTATGTCAAAGATTGTAGTGGAGAGGGTATCTTGAACATTGTTTCAATAGGAAAAAACTCTATTTTATTTTAAAGATCTGTCACAACAGAAGAGGACGACAGTTACCCATAAAGAAATGGTGGCCTCAGAGTGGTTTAGTATAAAATGAGAAAGCAGTGTACTTGAAGCGGTGCCTAGGTGGCCGTGTAGGCATTTTGGGGGTACTTGCCGCCTAGGCGACCCCATAGGTGGGCAGTGATCACTAGGGGTGTTTTTATATTTCTAAAAGTTTCTAATTCAAGTCATTATTAACAGTCAATAAGTGAGTGATACATACATTTATTTCGGTGAATGTGTGAAATAGATGGAAAAGAAGTTTGTTTTCGCATGGTTTTATTGGTAGGATGCATTTATATACTTATTTATGTATTATATAAACAATCTTTTTGGTCGCCTAGGTGCCACTTTGCCTTGCTAGGGTAGAAACTTAGGTGCCTGGACTCCACTGGCTGGATATGTTGTGTAAGGAATGCTATTAGTTGTAATTTTTCAAACCTACTTCTACTTATCTTCGTCCCCTACTGGTAATTCTTGTTGCTTGAATTCTCTCTATTGATAGAAATTACAGTAGACACACACACATGGCTTCTCATTTTTTGTATCTTTGCCTTGAGGAAGGAGAGTCATCTTTATACTAATTGACTTTTTTTATAAAAAAAAAGGTGAATCATCTTTTTTGGGGTTGTCTTCACATCTCATTGTATTGAATATTAGAATTTGGCTTTGACATGTTTATGTGTAGGTCACCTGCACAACACCTGGGATTGTCTCCCTCCTTATACATGTCTCTTATGTCATGCCCATCGATTCTCCTAAATTTTCTTACTTATCCTTTTCAAACTGTCTTCTCATTTACTCATTTGGTAAATTTAAGTGCCACTAAACGTCACCAAATTACCCTTTATGTCATTTAGTGTATTAAAGTTTCATTAATAATGAGTCAAAATAGGGCTTAAAAGTTTAGAATGACTATTAGTTGGGTGTTTTAGAGAGATATCGGATTTCTTTGTAGGGTATTTTAGAGAGAGGTGAGTCTTTTTAGATAGAAGAGATGGAAATGCTACTGCAAACTTTAGGCAGAACTTCTGTTTAGAAAGCCACACTCCACATAAAGTTTCATTCGGTTACCAGTTTGCTTCCATTTCCCGGTAAGTCCTTCATCTGCTTTTCTTCCTCTTTTACATAAAACACATATAGCAACCTATTTTTTTTTTTTTTGGGTGGTGATATATGCTTTTGTTATGGCCGTCGATTACTTAAACTCATGAATTTATTTTTATTTTGTTTAAACTAGGGAACCACTAGCATGCCTGGCCGTATCCCTCTTTGTGGGTTACATCATTTTGCTAATCCACACCTGGGATTGTCTCCCTCCTTATACATGTCTCTTATGTCATGCCCATCAATTCTCGTACTTTTCCTTTTTAAACTCTGTTCTAATTACTCATTTGGTAAAGTTAAGTGTCACCAAATTACCCTTAATGCCATTTAGTGTATTAAGGCTTCATTAAAAATGAGTCAAAATAGGGCTTCAAAGTTTAGAATGGCTATTAGTTGGGTGTTTTAGAGAGATATCAGGATTTGTTTGTAGGGTATTTTAGAGAGAGATGAGTCTGTTTTTAGATAGAAGAGATGGAAATGCTACTGCAAACTTTATGCAGAACTTCTATTTAGAAAGCCGCACTCCACATAAAGTTTCATTCGGTTACCAATTTGCTTCTGTTCTTGGTAAGTCCTTCATCTGCTTTTCTTTCTCTTACATAAAACACATACAGCAACCTGTTTTTTTTTTTTTTGGTGGTGATATATGCTTTTGTTATGGATTTTTTTCCCTCTGCGATCCAACTATGTAGGGGGAGTCACAGTGCACCAGTTTCCCAGTATGTAACGCCCACTTAATGGGTGTTTAATTGGTTCAAATTCTCGATTCTCTCTAGATTTCCCCTTTTTTTTGGGGTCTATTTGTTTTCTATTGCTTTTTTGCCTCTGCGGCTATCCAACTATGTAAGGGGAATTACTGTCCAGCAGATTCCCAGTCTTGAACGCCCAGTTAATGGGTGTTTGTTTGTTCGGATTCTTTCAGTTGGAGAATGGAAGGGAAATGCAGTCAATTGATTTAGAAAAGCAGTGGCTGGCCATGAGAGTTGAATAAACGAGTAAAAATCATTCTCTGGTTTGCCCGTAGAAAATCCCCATATTCCGAAAGATAAAAAAATAAAAACCCATTTTTCTTCCCTTGTAGTCCTATTTATAAATCAAATAGAAAATGAGCCCGGTTTGGACTCTCCCTCTTTTTGAGAGGTTTTCAGTAGGTCATAAGTAGAAAAAATAGGGACAAAAAAAAAGGAGCCCAAGCAAGGACTAAACAACTACATATTCATCTCCTCCGGAAAACCAGACCTCGACAGTAATCCTCTACACACCACTGTAATAAAAAAAATGAAAAACATGTATTTGCACATGTGTTTTCTATTATATTTCTGTATAATCTGTTTTTTCGATCTCTCCTCTCTCTCGCAGTTCTCCTCAACGGAAATCTCCCCTCTTCGAAAGGGGTTACGACTGGATCTTCCCTTTCCTCATCGGTGGCTGAAATTTGAGGTGAAATTTTGGGGCTTCTTCCTTTCTTTTGAGGTTTCAAAAGGATTTACTTTTTCGCGTTTTGCTCAACGATTTGATTCTTTTGTTGCTTATTATGATTCAGTGATTTTGTTGGGCAACATTTCCCTCTTTTCTGAATAAGAATCGATTAGATGAACAACATCCTTTTCGGCTGAAATCTCAGGTGAGCAGTTCCAATCTTGTTAATTCTTCAGCATATCTTCAACCCCATTCCAAACTCTCTCTTCCTCTATTCTCTGTAGATGGGTTTCGTGAAGTCTTTGCAATTTAGCTTTTGATTATCTTTAGCTACAATGTGTTGCCCTAGTTTTAGATTTTGTTAGGATCCTTGAGAATAGAAGGTTTTGAATATTTCGATTTCTTCTCCCTATTCTTTGTAGACAGTAGAGTTTGTAATGTGACTATTAATGCTGTTTTTTTAACTTTCTTTTAATTGGAGTGTGAGGGAGTTGTTGATATTGCTTCAGCCATTCTACCAAACATTCACAACCATAGACAGTAGAGTTTGTAATGTTGCCCATTTGAGATTCTTGGTTTAGAGGGACATAGAGATTAAAAGCTACAAAAAGATTATATTCCTCTCTGATACATCTCAATAGCTCAGAAATTCATCATCTCAATCCCCAAAAAAGAAGAAATATGTAGGTAACAAGTGTTCTAGTGGAAAAAAGGATACTACTAATGTCCTATAACTGCAACTGAACTACTACTTTGACTGTGGTTTAACACACAAAAAAGGGGTGAAGTTAGGCCATTTATTCATCATTTCATTAGGAGTTGCTGGATTTAGAAGGCTTTTGGGAAGAGTTGGAGCCAAGGTTGAGGTCTGGAATAGTGTTTGGATTTGGTTTAGAGTTTCCTATAGAAAGTGTCTGCTTCAGCTCAGATAACATGGCCTGATTCTCCTGGTTTAGAAGTTCAGCTTTCTTCCATAGCCTCTCATTCGATTCTCTTGGATCATGTAACAGTTCTACAAGTAAAGATCTGCATTTAGCCTTTCCATGATTATGAAAACCTAAAGTTCTTGTAATGCCCCTGAAACCAAAACAGTAACAGAGATGAGTATCTCAGAAAATTTTATTTATAGCTACAAAGAATATTTTATTATTTGCCTCTGCTTCTGATTTAGGCAAATACTTGTCTGATATACCCTAGGCAAGTAGTATTGGTTTTTCCCATCTGAATACCAATTTCATTTGTTCATAATTCAGAAGCAGGAAAAGAAAGACATGGTTGCATGTAGAATCATGACATATTAGAAGGGGAAAATAAGAAGAATAGGTTGAACCTGAACTTCTAAAAACCATACATAAACAGATTGTTGGTCGGAATTCGAAAGTTAAAGAAAATCATCAAGTAATTGTGAACCCCATCAACATGAATGCTAAAGATGGTCTAAATCCACAAAAGAAAAATATATGTACACATAGAACACAGTAAAGACGTGTATGCACACATACTGACAGACGTGCATTCACACATCCTGTGATTTTTTGCATTGATGAAGATTATTAATCCTGCAGAGTACCAAAACTATAACTACATAATCCAAATTGTCCCCACACAAATCTTTGTCCATAAAACCAGAAAAAAAAATCTCCGTCCATAAAACCAGAAGGAAAAAAAATCTGTCCCTGTAAGATTTTGTGTTCTGCTTCTAAGATCATCCAAGCTTCTTTATCTGCATACTTTTGAAAGGATTATCCGCATGCATCAAAGTTTCTTTTTATATTCCTCTTACAGAAACTAACACCCAAAGTAAGTTACCAACACTTTGATACCACAAATTTTCTTCCTTTTCTCCTCTTTTTTACAGCATATGATATGATGTGCGGGATGCTTAATTTTGTTATTGCTTTTTTTGTCATTTCACAGAGCCTAGGAGAATCAATTCACTTAGTAAACCATTACATTGATCTAAATAATTATTAGGATAAAAATCACAGTCATCCTTTCTCTTGCCAAGACAACATGTGCCAAATGACTTTTTTTGACTTACTGACTGAAGTAAAACGACTGAACTTTCTTATACCCGTTGTAGACGTTATTCACTGTTTTTCAATAGTCGGCTTAAATGAATCAACTCAAAGAAGAAAAATAAATATTTGACAAGTTTTCCTTTGATCCACCTGTAATAATATTAAAATTCATGTGAAAATCTTGTCCAGGCCTTCTACTCAACTTTTTCCTAATTGAACAATGCTAAATAAGTTCCCAGTGGTATCGTCAATTATCAAACTCTCTAGCAAACCATATCACTGTATCGTTACATCTAGAAGATCTTATGTGGCTAAAATCGGTTTTTCAACACCTACTCCAACTTTGAACAGTGAAAACATGTATTACAAAATGTATAGCAGTATCAACACATATAAATGACAATCTATAAACACCTTTTCCAATTTATTATACTTTACTGAAATGCTATACCTTCCAGATGTGAACCCATCTGATATTCGACTTGATATATCTTTGAAGTTAGCTTTTCTAGCGGGTTCAAGCAAAGCTGATACACCAAAAGAATACAACGTGAAATTGTAAGTGAACTTATAGATGTGATAGTTCATGAAACTGATTTGTGCGTCAGATGTATCATTTTCCTTATATGACCTACTTAAAGTTAACTTGAGAACTTAATCTACAGTCTACACCAACTCAAAATTCTATCATTTGCTTAAATTAACAGATTAAGAGCCATGGCCTACAAAAGTATCAAACATTAGATAATCAATAAAAAAAAGTAACGCATGCAGCAATAATTAACTTGGTACCATGTTGCAACTATCATGAAAGAGCTCACGTCTTAAAAGTGTTATTAAAGCCATTACATGAATCACACCCCTAACATGATTGCACATCTGTGTCTTATAGAGCTCTAGCTAGTCACAAACTCAATGAATGAAGATAAAGAATATTATAAATACCAAGCTAAATGATGAGAAGGTGTTTGTTCTAAATCCAATGAGAATAATAAATTCAAGAACTGCCTTCTCTAAGATCATAGTATAATTGGAAAGTTGGAATAAGAGCTCAAAAACTGAGCAAATTAAACCAAAACCAGCTCAGCTTTTTTTTTCCCTTCTAGATTATACTAAAGGGTAATAACTTATGGATTACTGCATTTCCTTATGGGTAAACCTTGAAAGTCCATGTGAAAGGGTATTATTGAGAGCAAAAATGAAATACAAACCAAATCCAGGTCCGCCACTTGATAAATAAGGTAAACGATACACATCAGACTTTTCCAGCTTCAGTACATAACTGTCAAAAGGGTAAATGCTTGGTAAGAGAATATCATCAAAGAACTGGTTAATTTCTACCATGTAGTCTGGAACTGAACTACTACTTTGACTGTGGTTTAACACACAAAAAAGGGGTGAAGTTAGGCCATTTATTCATCATTTGAGATGGTTGGTATTGGGAATTATAGAAATTTGTAATAAATTTGGAATTTCTATAAGGTTTGGATGCAAAACTAGATTAGAATGATTTTTTTCCAATTAGGTTGTTGTTATCCATATTAGTTATTTTGTAATCTCTATAAAAAGACATGTGCAGGGTCTATATTTGTGAAGCAGCTTCTTTGTGTTTTTTGTTTTTAAATCTCATTCGAAATTTTGGTCCAAACATCTTGAGAGCACTACTTGAAACTACAGTGTTATTATTTCTCCAATACTGAGGGAATTCCTCAAGCTATTTTAGTATCATTTTTCTTTAAAAATGCTTGTTGTGAGATAATTGTGCATTTGAGTTTAAAATTAAAACAAGTTTTAAAGGCTAAGAAAAGTTACGGATACATTCATGATCGTCTGCATGGTAATAAATGGATTTTGTTATATTTTAATTGTTGAAATGATTTCTGGAGGTGCAGGATCTATATTCAGGTCAATTTTTGAGCTGGTAAATAAAATTAATGTCAAGATGTTTATTTTGTCATGATTTGGCTATACCATAATGAACTTGTATACGGCGTACTTTGATTACAAACTTTTGAATCTTTCTTCATTATTACTCAAGAATTATATGGTGTGTTGTGAAACATCTGTAATAGAATTAGAACAAAAATATATGTTGTCCAAAATTTGGATTAATACTTACACTTGTGTGAACATTAAAGGTGCCTTATTCAGTGATGCGTTAGAGCTAGTTTTGGTTGGAGGTTGGACTGGGTATGGTGATACCCTGTCCTATAGGTTCCATTTTGATGCCGATCTATTTATTGTGGTTTCGAGTATTAAAGGTTCTCTTTGTCTAACTCTCCATCTGTAGGTGTTTGTGTGGAGAGTAGATAGCATAAGAGATGGAATCTGATTAGATTAAAATTTGATTTAGGTGAGCTATAAGATTTAAGCTATCAAATGATGGGTCCCTAATGGTGTGCATCTAATTAATAGATTTTGTGCATCTAATTCATAGATATATGCTATCAAATGTTAGGACAAAGCTGTCGGATCTCCATATCATTGAGAACATCAGATTCTAACTTTCTTATATCAATGTCTTTTTTTCCAGCCAACTAGAAGATGTCTTCTTCGACACCCCCAAGCAAGACGTGGATGAAAGCACCCAGGGTGTCTGTTGAATACCTCGAAGGTGTCGCATCATTCCTTTCATTCGCCAAACAAAATTGTGGGGGTATTGATTGGCATTGCTCTCCTTGTGTTAAATGCCATAATGTACAAGGGAAGAAAACCCTAGAAGTTATTTCAAAGCATTTAATTTGCGATGGAATAGATGAGTCGTACACGAGATGGATCCACCATGGGGAACCATTTTTCAAAAGTCATGTCAATGTTGAGGTTCCTAGTACGTCAGCTAGAAATCAAGATGAAAATTTGTACCCAACAATGACAGGTATGTTGAATAACACATTTGGACGTGTTAGTCCCAATGACTTGGATACATGCCTGAATGAAGCTCATGATGAAGATGATGGTCAAGATTCAGGTGATTCACAAGAGGATATTCAGTATAAGAAGTTGATGGAGGATGCGATACAACCCCTATATCCCTCGTGTCGAGGTGAGCACACAAAATTATCGGTCACAGTTCAGTTGTTGAGCATGAAGGCTAGACATCAGTGGTCTAATAATAGCTTCACAGAGTTGTTGGAAATAATCAAAATATTTTGCCAGATGAGAACACTTTGCCGGATAGCACCTACATTGCTAAGAAGTTGATCAAGTCTTTGCGTATGGAGTACCAAATTATCCATGCATGCCGTAATGATTGCATATTATACTGGAGAGAGCATGCGAGTAAGGATAGTTGTCCTACGTGTGGTGAAAGTAGATGGAAACCGGTGGACAACTCGAAGCCGAGGGCTAAACCTTTACCATGGAAGAAGCTAAGATATTTTCCATTGACACAGAGGTTGCAAAGAATGTACAGTGTACCGTGGATTGCGGAGAGTATGAAATGGCATGCAAATTCAGTTGAAAATGATAGCCACATGCGTCATCCGGTAGATTCTTCATGTTGGAAATCATTAAATATTAGGTGGAGTGACTTTGCTGCCGAGCCACGTAATGTTCGGTTAGGACTTGCGACGGATGGATTCAATCCTTTTGGGAACAAGAGCAATTCGTATAGTTGTTGGCCTGTTATGATTGTTCCTTACAATCTCCCTCCATCTTTATGCATGCGTAAAGAGTTTACCATGTTAACACTATTGATTCCGGGCCCAAATGGTCCAGGACATGACATTGATGTCTACTTGCAGCCATTAGTCGCAGAGTTGAATGAATTGTGGTCTACCGGAACCGTAACATATGACTCCCACACTAAGAATAGGTTTATCATGAAAGCAATTTTGTTGTGGGCTATACATGATTTTCCAGCATACGGCCATCTTTCGGGATGTAGGACTGCAGGAAAGTATGGTTGCCCTGTTTGCAGTGAAGGGATAGACTCAGTGTGGCTGTCACATGGAAAAAAATTTGCTTACATGGGCCACAGAAGATTCCTAACAAATTCAAGTCATCCTTTTAGGAGTCAAAAATCACAATTTAATGGGAAAGAAGAACTTAGGAAGCATCCCTGTCGTTTGAGTGGGTCTGAAGTATTATGCAAAATGGAAACCATTCAGACCAAGTTTGGAAAGGTAGCAGGAAAGAAGAGGAAGATGTCCACAGACGAGGAAAGCACTGCATGGTCAAAGAGATCAATCTTGTTTGACTTATCGTATTGGAAGGTGATTAATTACAAGATATTTTATAACATTATGTGATGCGGTATACATCGCATTGATAATAACATATCTCGTTCATCTGTACAGGATTTGCCTATTCGTCATAATTTGGATGTGATGCACGTGGAAAAAAATATTACAGAGAATTTAAATGCAACAATTATGGACACGAAGGGTAAGACGAAGGATGATATTGAAGCTCGTAAGGACCTTAAGGCTATGAAGATAAGAAGAAATCTATGGCCGATCGAAAAGAATAACAAATTGTCTTGTCCCAAAGCTCCTTTCTCTTTATCTCGATTGGAGAAAGAAATAATTTGTAAAACCTTGCATAAGTTGAAGGTTCCAATCGGTTACAGTGCAAACTGGAAGCATAATGTTAGTTTGCAAGATTTTCAACTTAAGGGTTTGAAGAGTCATGATTATCACATCCTCATGCAACAACTACTACCAGTGTTACTGATGCACGCATTCAAGAAACAAAAGCCATTGCGAGCTGCTATTCGGCAATTGTCAATATTTTTCAATATCCTGTGTTCCAAGATTATTATCCGTATAGAGCTTTCGGACATGAGAAAACGAATTGTGGAAACACTATGTGTGTTTGAAAAGTATTTCCCGCCTTCATTTTTTGTTTCCATGACACACCTTGTTGTGCACCTAGCGGAGGAGGCGCAAGTTTGTGGACCTGTTAGATATCGATGGATGTATCTTTTTGAGAGGTAAATAAAATTTGAATTAATTAGTTTTTTTAATTAATTGGTTTCACATTAATGTTTTTATTTACAGGATGATGAAAACATACAAACGATATGTAGTGAATCAGACTTATCCAGAGGGTTCTATTACAGAGCAGTACCTCATGGAAGAATCAATGAGATTTTGTATGGAATACATGCCTAATGGTAGAGAAGGAAGCCATAAGCGAGGACAAAGGACATTCATGGATGATGAAGTTGAATGTGCCTATCCTATTGATAAAAAGGGGAAGGTCCACCGTCTCCCAAATTTGCCTTACCAACAAGCACGTAGATGGGTTCTACAACAATCTCCTGAAAATGCTGAGTGGGAAAAGTAAGCAAAACATGATCTTTATATTTTATAATTATCAATCTAAATATGTCCTTAATTTAATATATATTACTTGCATTCACAGGAAGTATCAGACATACCTTCAATCCACAAATCTATTGATAAAAGTAGAAGGGCAATCAAACCAACAAAAAGGGCGATGGATTATATTCCTTGGTTAAGACAACAACTAGAAAAAGAACCTATATCTACCCTAAAGAGGCTTGCTGATGGTCCAGACTTTAATACTTTGTCATATAATGCATATGCGGTAAATGGATATGTTTTTTGCACAGCGGATTGGGAAATGAGCACAACGGACACAAAATAGTGGGGTCTCCATGAAGGCTGTTACTAGTTTCAGGGCAAGTGCCAAGGATAAAAACCTTGTGGAAGAAGAAGTCACTTATTATCATGGATCACTGTATCAGACGCAAACCAAATTCTAGAGAGATGACTATGATTCAAAGAAATAGTCGTCTTTTGTGATTGGGTGGTATAGAAGATAAAGCAATGGATTGTTAGTTGATCAGAACACAACTTGTATTTTGTTAACTCGGGTAGATTCAAAAAAAAATGAATCCTGAAGAATGATGCAGCAGGCTTAATTCTTGCATCTCAAGCCAAACAGGTCTTTTATTGCAAGGATACAAACTAAGGGATAATTGGTATGTCGGTGTTTAGAGGTAAAAGATGATGTGCATCGGGTGTGGATGCTATGACGCTCCATCAGTCTTTGAATCAAAATGGAAGCGATTCTTTAATATCTCATTAGTTGCTGAGTAGACGCAGTAGAAGATATGAAAATTAAGTTATATAGCAAGAACTAGCAAGTCTGATTCTGTGATACATTTTTTCTGTAATGGGACATGAAAACGACTCTGTTTATTTGTAAGGTAAATATCTTGAATGAAATTATCAATGAAATGAGATTATTCAACTTCAGTTGGTGTGTTTTATTACTTCTTGGTCCAGCATATGAAGTTTGTTCATATAGCATTTAGTTAATGAAATTTGAGTCCTTGTTAATCTATCGTGTGTTGATCTTCTATTTTGTAGGAGTGGTGTGGTAACAGATGATTCTATGATGTGAGAATCAGCCTACTGGGTATCAGCATAGCGGGTCTCGCCAGAGTGGGACTCCCAAGTGGTGAGTTATATATTAATTTTTTGCGCTGTTATCAATGTTACTTAATAATAGTTATGTTTAGATTGAGTGGTTCGAAAAGTAAAATTAATGACAAAGGGCGCCGATGGGGGAAAGGTCGGCACACTTTTCGACGTATGTAGGGCGGATCACAAGGAACTTGTCCACCCGCAACCCTAGTGGCTTGTAGTGCAAGCTGCGATTATGG